>UESW01001811.1:38934-180806 GCA_900491605.1 Calamus simplicifolius | reverse complement strand
GATCGCACGGTCCGGATCGGTCGTGGCCGATCGGGATCAGGGCTTGGATCGATCGCAACCGTCGGATCGTCGCCGATCTCGGACGGATTGCACGGTCCGAGATCGGTCGTGGCCGATCGGGATCAGGGCTTGGATCGATCGCAACCGTCGGATCGTCGCCGATCTCGGACGGATCGCCACGGTCCGAGATCGGTCGTGGCCGATCGGGATCAGGGCTTGGATCGATCGCAACCGTCGGATCGGCGCCGATCTCGGACGGATTGCACGGTCCGAGATCGGTCGTGGCCGATCGGGATCAGGGCTTGGATCGATCGCAACCGTCGGATCGTCGCCGATCTCGGACGGATTGCACGGTCCGAGATCGGTCGTGGCCGATCGGGATCAGGGCTTGGATCGATCGCAACCGTCGGATCGTCGCCGATCTCGGACGGATTGCCATGGTCCGAGATAGGTCGTGGCCGATCGGGATCAGGGCTTGGATCGATCGCAACCGTCGGATCGTCGCCGATCTCGGACGGATTGCAACGGTCCGAGATCGGTCGTGGCCGATCGGGATCAGGGCTTGGATCGATCGCAACCGTCGGATCGTCGCCGATCTCGGACGGATCGCACGGTCCGAGATCGGTCGTGGCCGATCGGGATCAGGGCTTGGATCGATCGCAACCGTCGGATCGGCGCCGATCTCGGACGGATCGCATGGTCCGAGATAGGTCGTGGCCGATCGGGATCAGAACCACTATAAAAATTAATATTTTAATATTGCGACGCCAATTATGCGTCGCAATGTTTTTAAATTATTTTTTTATGAAATATAAATATCAATAAAAATATTGCGACGCATTAGCGACTCAATTAACCAGAAAATTAAAAAAATTAATATTTTAATATTGCGACGCCAATATTGCGTCGCAATAATTTTAAATTAAATTTTAATAAATTTAAATATCGGAAAAAAATTATTGCGACGCAACACATTGCGTCGCAATGTTTTTTAAAAAATTTAGAGAAATAAAATTTAAATATCGGAAAAAAATATTGCGACGCATTAGCGACTCAATTAACCAGAAAATCAAAAAAAATTAATATTTTAATATTGCGACGCCAATAATGCGTCGCAATTAAATTTTAATAAAATTTAAATATAATTGCGAATATTGCGTCGCAATATTTTTCGAAAAAATTATTATTGCGTCGCAAAAAAAATTTAGAGAAATAAAATTTAAATATAAAAAATATTGCGACGCATTAGCGACTCAATTAACCAGAAAATCAAAAAAAATTAATATTTTAATATTGCGACGCCAATAATGCGTCGCAATATTTTTAAATTAAATTTTAATAAAATTTAAATATCGGGAAAAAATTGCGACGTATAACATTGCGTCGCAATGTTTTTAAAAAATTTAGAGAAATTATTTTAAAAATAGCGATGCAACGATTGCGTCGCAACTATCGTCGCAATTATTATAATAAATTTAAATATTTTCATTTAAAAATATTAAAAAAATAATTGCGACGCAATTATTGCGTCGCAATATTTGTAATAAGTTTTTATTTTAATATATTAAAATTATTAGAAAAAATTGCGACGCCTTAGCGACGCAATTATTAGAAAATAAAAATATTCTTCCCGCCAGGAAATGGCGCCATTTTAGCGACGCCTCAGCGACGCATTGAGTGGCGTCGCTATTTTTTCAGAAAAAAAAATAAAAAAATATTGCGACTAACGTAGCGACGCACTATGGCGTCGCTAAGTTCCGGTATTTAAGTCGCTTCCGTTCTCCTTCCTCCTTCACATCTTGACCTAGCGCCGCCGCCGTCCTCCGGCTATTCCGTCCGAGATTCCCGGCGATTCCCCGGCGATTCCCCGTCCTCCGGCTACCCGAGGATCGCATCCGACTCCGGCAACCAAGGTTAGCTTCGTTAATAAAAAAATTTTTTTTTTATTTTTATAGATCTTCTCCGGCCACGGCAGGGCCGTGGCCGTCTTCTCCGGCCACGGCCGCTGCCGTGGCCGCAGTGGCCTGGCCACGGTGGCCAGGCCACTGTAATCAAATTTTTTTTTTTTTTTTTAACAGGGGGCCGGGGAGGGGAGGAAACCCCCCCCCCCCCTTTGTTTTCTTCTCCGGCCACGGCAGGGCCGTGGCCGTCTTCTCCGGCCACGGCCGCTGCCGTGGCCGCAGTGGCCTGGCCACGGTGGCCAGGCCACTGTAATCAAATTTTTTTTTTTTTTTAACAGGGGGCCGGGGAGGGGAGGAAACCCCCCCGCCCCCCCTTTGTTTTCTTCTCCGGCCACGGCAGGGCCGTGGCCGTCTTCTCCGGCCACGGCCGCTGCCGTGGCCGCAGTGGCCTGGCCACGGTGGCCAGGCCACTGTAATCAAATTTTTTTTTTTTTTTAACAGGGGGCCGGGGAGGGGAGGAAACCCCCCCCCCCCTTTGTTTTCTTCTCCGGCCACGGCAGGGCCGTGGCCGTCTTCTCCGGCCACGGCCGCTGCCGTGGCCGCAGTGGCCTGGCCACGGTGGCCAGGCCACTGTAATCAAATTTTTTTTTTTTTAACAGGGGGCCGGGGAGGGAGGGGCCAGGCCAAACCCAGGCCAAATTTTTTTTTTTTTTTTAAAGAGGGGGCCGGGGAGGGGAGGAAACCCCCCCCCCCCCTTTTTTCTTGTCCGGCCACGGCCGTTGCCGTGGCCGGCAGTGGCCTGGCCACGGTGGCCAGGCCACTGCGAAAAAAAAAAAAAATATTGGGGTCATTGCAGGGGGGGAGGGGGGAAACCCCCCGCACCCCCCTTTCTTTTCTTGTCCGGCCGTCTTCTCCGGGCCGCAGTGGTCTGGCCTTGGTGGCCAGGCCACTGTAACGAAAAAAAAAATTTTTTTAACAGGGGGCCGGGGAGGGGAGGAAACCCCCCCCCCCGCCCCCCCTTTGTTATCTTGTCCGGCCACGGCCGTTGCCGTGGCCGGCAGTGGCCTGGCCACGGTGGCCAGGCCACTGCGAAAAAAAAAAAAAAAAATATTGGGGTCATTGCAGGGGGGAGGGGGGGAAACCCCCCGCACCCCCCTTTCTTTTCTTGTCCGGCCGTCTTCTCCGGGGCCGCAGTGGTCTGGCCTTGGTGGCCAGGCCACTGTAACGAAAAAAAAAAAAAATTTTTTTAACAGGGGGCCGGGGAGGGGAGGAAACCCCCCCCCCCCGCCCCCCCTTTGTTATCTTGTCCGGCCACGGCCGTTGCCGTGGCCGGCAGTGGCCTGGCCACGGTGGCCAGGCCACTAAAAAAAAAAAAAAATATTGGGGTCATTGGGGGGAGGGGGGGAAACCCCCCCCCCCTTTCTTTTCTTGTCCGGCCGTCTTCTCCGGGGCCGCAGTGGTCTGGCCTTGGTGGCCAGGCCACTGTAACGAAAAAAAAAAAAAAAATTTTAACAGGGGGCCGGGGAGGGGAGGAAACCCCCCCCCGCCCCCCCTTTGTTAGCAGTGGCCTGGCCACGGTGGCCAGGCCACTGTGAAAATAAAAAAAAAAAATTTTGGGGTGATAGCAGGGGGGGGCCTTTCTTTTCTTGTCCGGACACGGCCGTTGCCGTGGCCGGCAGTGGCCTGGCCACGGTGGCCAGGCCACTGTGAAAAAAAAAAAAAAATTTTTGGGGTGATAGCAGGGGGGGCCCCCTTTCTTTTCTTGTCCGGACACGACCGTTGCCGTGGCCGGCAGTGGCCTGGCCACGGTGGCCAGGCCACTGTGAAAAAAAAAAAAAATTTGATTGGGGTGATAGCAGGGGGGGCCCCCTTTCTTTTCTTGTCCGGACACGACCGTTGCCGTGGCCGGCAGTGGCCTGGCCACGGTGGCCAGCCACTGTGAAAAAAAAAAAATTAAATTTTGGGGTCATAGCAGGGGGGGAAACCCCCCGCCCCCCTGTGAAAAAAAAAAAATTTTTTTTTTATTTAAGCAGAATGTTTATTTAATTTACATATTATTTATGGAATAATTAATTTAAGCAGAATGTTTATGACAATAGTATTTGTGCATTTATACTCATTTACATTTGTTATGTTTTGATTATTTATATTTTGCTGCAAACTTAATGATGCATTACATTTTGAAATGCTAAATAAAATGTTTTGTTGTTATATTATTTAATTTCCAGCAACAAATTACTAGTTTCAATGATTTACATTTTAGTATTCGCAAACCTTTGTATTTGACACAATAATCTTAAAAAAGTTAGTGATTACATGTATAATTCACAAGATGTTAAGAATAACAAGCATAAGTTCGATTGTCTTCGGACTTTCATAATCACAGCACTTTAATTAACCTTTAGACCCGTTTGAGAATTTGTAAGCCTTAGTCTTGCAAATTCTCAAATTGTCCTGGTGGACAGTTTGAGAATATTTCTTGTGACATGTTAGTCTGCTAGTAATTGTCGTGGGGTGAGATTTCGGTTTGCATTTGCTCATACGTTCTCCTAGTGTGGCTTTTATACCACACATGTAGGAGAACATATGGGGAAATGCTGCCGAAATTTCAATATTGCCGATCGATGATAATTAATAGCATAATAACATATCACAAAAAATATTCTTGAATGGGATAGGGCCTTACCTTGTAGACATGGAGTGAAGGTAGAATTATTTAAGACACTTGAATTCTTGTGAAGTCTAATGACTAAACGCATCGCCTTATGGCCCCACACAAACTCAAGCCCTCTCTTTAGCCATTAACCTATGCATCGGTCCTTCCTAGCAATTGATTGTAATTATATTAGTACATAAATATATCTAAATTATTTGCGTACTTATAAATGATTTAATTGGTTGTAATTAACCTTAATTAGTTGTGCCCAAGAAATAATTTAGATATATATGTATTAATACTAATATAGTTTTATTTTTTGGTTTTCATTAATGCTTTACCAGACTTTGTATAAGTCGGACAAAAATGAGCGGGACTCGCTCATGGATGTATGCAAGGATAAAAGATGGCTTGCTGAATTCAGATTTTCTGAATGGATTGGAAGAGTTTATCGCATTTGCATGTAGCCAACCTGAATGGATGGATGGGCCTAGGATTAGGTGCCCATGCAACTTCCACAGGTGTCAGAATAAAGCCTACAGAGATGTGGAAACTGTTAAGGTGCATTTGTGTAAGAAGGGTTTTGTGCCTGATTACTATGTTTGGTACTGTCATGGTGAACCAGAGGATATTCCAGCAGTTGTTATAGGCGAACAAGAGTCAATTCCCGTAGAAGAACCATTTGTGAATTTAAACACATATGAACAAATGGTTATGAATGCATCGGGTAATGACTTCAATCAGAATACATTTATGGAAGAACCAAACCCAGAAGCACAACAATTTTACGATATGTTGAGTGCTGCCAATCAAGAATTGTATCCTGGGTGTGAGGGTCATTCCCAGTTCTCTACAGCTGCTCGAATGTTGAATATTAAGGCAGAACATCGATTATCAGAAAAGGCGTTCAATTCTGTAGCTGAGTTAATCAAAGAAATTCTGCCAAATGATAATGTTGCCGCAGACAGTTTTTACGCAACAAAGAAGTTGTTGCGTGGGCTTGGGCTTCCAGTTAATAAGATCGATTGTTGCTTGAACAATTGTATGATATTTTGGGGTGAAGACTCAGAGCTGAGATGGTGTAAGATTTGTGGGCAATCGAGGTTCAAAAACACCGAAGGAGGAGCCGGTACAAGTAGGAGGAAAAGTGTGCCTTACAAGAGGATGCATTACTTTCCTCTTACCCCACGCCTGCAGAGATTATATAGATCTGAGGCAACAGCTGCTGATATGAGATGGCATGCCGAACATGAATCTAAAGAGGATGAAATGCGGCATCCATCAGATTCAAAGGCTTGGAAGCAGTTCAATGAAAATCATCCTGTTTTCGCTGAAGATATAAGGAATGTGAGATTAGGTCTTTGTACCGATGGCTTCCAACCATTTGGTCAAGCGGGGCAACAGTATTCATGTTGGCCTGTGATACTGACTGTATATAACCTTCCTCCGTGGAAGTGCATGAAAGATCCTGCAATGTTTTTAACCGTTTTGGTTCCAGGACCATCAAATCCTAAGGAAAAGATTGATGTCTTTCTGCAACCGTTGGTGGCCGAATTGAAAATGTTGTGGGAAACAGGAGTGGTAGCCTACGACATTTCTATGAAACAAAATTTCTTAATGAGAGCTGCTTTGATGTGGACAATAAGTGATTTTCCGGCATATGCAATGTTGTCTGGTTGGAGCACTGCTGGACGTCTCGCATGCCCTCATTGCATGTATGATTCGGATGCATTTACATTGCAGAAGAGTGGTAAGCAGTCATGGTTTGATAACCATAGGAAGTTCTTGCCACCAAATCATCCTTACAGGCGTAACTTGATCGCCTTCCGGAAGAACAAAGCAGTCACAAAATTTGCCGAACCGGTTAGGTCCGGCACGGATCTATTTGATTCTATAGAGAATTTGGGGTTGATGTATGCATGGGAACCAGATGCAGATAGAATAAATAGCCGTATATGTAAAGAACATAACTGGAAGAAACGAAGTATATTTTGGGATTTGCCTTATTGGAGCACAAATCTCATCCGGCACAACTTGGATGTCATGCATATAGAGAAAAATTTCTTTGATAACATATTTAACACGGTGCTAAACATCCCGGGAAAAACAAAAGATACTGCAAAGTCAAGAGAAGAACTTAATCAGTACTGTAGAAGAGGTGATTTGAGAAGGAGTGCCGATGGGACCTATCCTAAAGCATGTTACACTCTTGACAGAAATTCACGAGAAGTTTTATGTAGCTGGCTAAGAGGGTTAAAATTTCCAGATGGTTATGCCTCAAATATCGGTAGGTGTGTGGACATGCATAAGCTCAAGTTGTTCGGCATGAAGAGCCATGACTGCCATGTTTTCATGCAACGATTATTACCTATAGCTTTTCGTGAGTTGCTTCCGCAACATGTCTGGAAGGCAATTACGGAGCTCAGCTTATTCTTCAAGGAGTTATCTGCCGCAGTCATTACTTCTGCATCAATGGCAAGGCTTGAGGAGGAAATTCCAATTATTTTATGCAAGCTTGAGCGAATATTTCCTCCCAGTTTTTTTGACTCAATGGAGCATTTACCGGTTCACTTGCCATACGAAGCGAGCATAGCTGGTCCTGTGCAGTATCGCTGGATGTATCCATTCGAGAGGTAAATATATACATCATTAAGATATGTTGACATTTGAAATATTATTTCATTGCTTGAAAAATTTGTTAAATTTTTGTTGCAACTTTACATATAGGTATCTTAAGAAGTTAAAAAATAATGTGCGTAATAAGGCAAGGGTTGAAGGTTCTATATGCAATGCACACTTGGTCGAAGAAGTTTCAGCTTTTGCCTCGCATTACTTTGAGGGTCACGTCCACACGAGGAGCCGAAATCATGGTCGTAACGATGACGTATGTGTGGACGAAGCAGAAGCTAATGACGGTAGAATATCAATTTTTAAAGCTATCGGCCGTTCATTTGGTGGGCAGAAGTCAAGAAATCTTAGCGATATGGAGTATAATGCAGCACATTATTACATCCTAATGAACTGTCGAGAAGTCGATCCATATATTGAGTAAGTGTATACTTCAATGCTAAATTGAAAATTTAAATTTATATAATAATATACCATAATATTTAATTTCTAACAGTAGTTTTCATCCTTTTCATCCCATAAGGATGTTTTGTGATAGACAACGACAGATGAATCCCGACATCAGTCAAGTTGCAATTGGGCAGAAATTAGAAACGGAGTTTGCTTACTGGTTTTATGAATTTGTGAGTAGTATCACTCAATCAATTTCGATAATGGCAATTATTTTTTGAATTGGATGTCAATAGCTTATTAATTTATAGGTCAACGGTCCATGGTCGACAACCGACAATATTTTCATTAAATGTCTATCGCAATGGCCATTGAAGACCGTAACAACCTCTACTGGCTATTTTGTAAATGGGTACAAATTTCAGATTGAACGATTAGCAGATTCAAGAGGCACTCAGAACTGGGGCGTGTGTGTAAAAGGAGAAAGTGTTGGAGCAAATATGCAGGATTATTATGGAAAGTTAGTAGAGGTGGTTGAAGTTGAATATCCCGGTTGGCCTTTAAAACGAACCGTATTGTTTCGTTGTGATTGGTTCGATCCGATAATTCCTGTGGGCAAAAGGGTTCATAACGACTATAATTTGGTTGAAGTGAACCATCGACGAAGATTACAGAAATATGACCCATTCATCCTTGCATCCCAAGCTCAGCAAGTCTTTTACTGCGGATATCCAAGTTTGCGCAACGACAAGCGAGATTGGTGGGCCGTTTCTAAAATCGTCCCACGTTCAACAATCGTATTAGAGGAGAGTTCATCAAGTCAATCAGCCGAGTGCCCTGCATTTCAAGATGATGAGATGGAACTGCATGCAATTGAGGACGACACAAGAGCTCCTGAAACATCACTTATCGATCCAAGTGGTGATGTCCAAGAAATTGCGGATGCAAATGTTCGGTTTCCTTCCGATAATGAAACTGATTCGCAATCCGATACGGCATCGGATGTTGAACCAACATTTCACGAAACAAATGACAACGATTAAACATAAAGGTTTTTTAAAATTTAACTTTTTTTTATAAGTGTTAAATTCGTACATAGTCAATCATTAATCGTAATTTAATTGTGTGAATCCTTAGTATTCTCAGTATGAGGGGCAGAGGTAGATCTACCGACGATAGATTGGGTGAGCAGAGACGTAGTTTGGATCCTTCGACATCAGATCACATGAGCGTCGGAGATGGAGAGTTTGGATCTCCAGCAGAGGCGCAGCCTTCGACCTCTGCAGCAGTATTACCATCTACCCGATCGGCACAGACCTCCGAGAGTTCTTCTGCCTTCGGCCGCACTTTACTTCGACTTGATGCTCAGGGGATGTAAGTATATATTAATTACAAATATTTGTTAATGTTTTTAAGTCATTAACTTATAAACTTGCATTTTTTTAACAGATTCATTGAGCAGCATCATGTCTCCAGCCACATCAGCGCCGTTTTTCAGAGGCGTGCAGATCCCAGTGGCTACGATTGGCGCCACGTATCGCCGGCCACGAGGGAGTTTTATTTTTCTGAGTTTCAGGTAAACTTATTAAATACAATTTAGCAGTGATATATAATTCTTTAAAGTTAATAAATTCAGAAACTAACTGTTTATTTTAATGCAGAAAAAATTTACGTGGGATCCTGCCACCCATGATGCCATTAGGGCAGCATGGGAGGCTCTGACGCGACGCCGATACTCCGACATGCTTCATCGTTGGAGGTCGTCGGGTCAGCGTCCTGCGCACGTGCCAGAGGGTATTTGGCACGAGTGGCAGCAGGCCTGGGAGTCCGATGGCTGGCGCAGGAGGTCCGCATCAGCCAGCACGAACCGCCGATCTGAGAAGGGCGGTCGTGGCACGGGTCTCTCCTGTCATACATCGGGCTCCATTTCGATTCAGGAGCACAGACGGCGTATGGTAAGAAAACATAAATATTTTAATTACTATTTTAGTTCTTTACAAATATTTTTATTAATATCATTTTTTTATTGTTATAGACTGAGCAGGAGGGCGGAGATCCTGGTGAGTTTCGTCTATTCAGGGCGACACACACCAGGAGGGACGGCTCCTGGGTCGATACGCGATCACGGGAGGTTGCGGTAAGAAATTAGATTTATGTAGTATCTGTTTAATTTTTAAAATTTTATTTATAGAAATTTATTAACTCATTTATTATTGATTTCATAATTTCAAGACACGAGTCGACGAGCTTCGATCCCAGGCATCACAGGTCGACTCTACTGATGGGGAGACGCCCGTCGAACTCTCAGCAGAAGAGAGTCGACGTGTGTTTTTGGAGGCTGTTGGTGCCCAGCCACGAGACCGCAGGGTCTATGGTATGGGCACTAGAGCTTCTACATTTTTTCCCCATCAGGCCTCCAGCTCGCGAGTTCCTGCTGATCTTCCTCCCGAGCGTTTAGAGGAGCTTCGCAGATCTATTGCAGAGGAGCTTCGCCAGGATTACGAGCAGGATTTTGAGGATCGTATGCGAGGCCGGGATCAGGAGGTTGCTGACATGCGAGATGAGATGCACTATTTGCGGGATATGGTTAGACGCTTGTCGCAGAGTCTTCAGCCTCCACAGCCTCCACAGCCTCCACAGCCTTCACGTGATCATTCAGATTCTTGATGTATTTTTTTTTTTTATGTTGTAAAAACTTTTAAATTTTAATATATAAATTATTTTTTGAAATTTATTATTGTTTGGATTGAGTGAAAAATGTTTGTATCAATATTTAGATTTAACGAAATTTTATTAACCGTTTTAATTTTTAATCATTCAAATATTTTTTTAAAAAAAATTTCGACGCTCTGCGACGCATAAAAATGCGTCGCTAAATTTAAAATTAAATTTTTTAAAAAAATTTATTAATAAATATTGCGATGCAATTTATTGCGTCGCAATATTTATTAATTAATTTTTAAATATAAAATTTATTAATAAATATTGCGACGCATCAAATTGCGTCGCAATATTTAAAATTAATTTTAAAAAATTAAAATTTATTAATAAATATTGCGACGCATAAAATTGCGTCGCAATTATAAAAATTAATTTTTAAAACAAAAAAACTTATTATTAAATATTGCGACGCATTAATTGAGTCGCAATATTTAATAATAAATTTTCTGTTTTAAAATTTAATTTAAAATATTGCGACGCAATTTTATGCGTCGCAATATTTATTAATAAATTTTTAATTTTTAAAAATTAATTTTAAATATTGCGACGCAATTTGATGCGTCGCAATATTTATTAATAAATTTTTATATTTAAAATTTAATTTTAAATTTAGCGACGCATTTTTATGCGTCGCAGAGCGTCGCAGAGCGTCGCAATATTGCGACGCAATTGCGACAAAAGAGTATTGCGAAGGGGAGTTGAGCGACGCCATCATTGCGTCGCTATTGCGTCGCTAAACATGGCATAGCGACGCAATAGCGACGCATTTTGGCGTCGCAATTTTAAATTTCTTGTAGTGTAAGGAAGAATGTGAGATTGAAAACTTTCATCCTAATAAACGCATCTGACACACTTCTACTTTAAATATGCAATATTCTTAAAATTATAAAAATCTTGATGAGAAGGTAACTGTAACAACTAAAAATTTAAAAATAAAAATTAATTATAATAAAATTTAAGAACTAAAAATTTTATTTTAAGTTTAAAATAGAGGTATTAAGAATTACAAATGTTTTACTTTGTCCTGTAATCTAATTCAAGGATTAATTATAATACATATAAAGGTATTAAATCCATTCACCCTACTTCCATGCCAATTCCAATAGAGTGTAATGCAAGTCTCGGCGTGAATAATCTTATTTCTCACTATTTAGTTCTCATTCTTTTTTTATTTTGGGCTTCCTTTGTTATAATTAAATCTTAATATGATTCATTTTGATTTTCGTAAGAAAATAATAATAAGTCATGAGTTTTAATTAATTATTAAATATAATATGCATGTAACTATAAGGACGTTGGAGATTCCTACACGTGGAAGTTTAAAAAGTCATTCCAAAATTTAAGTTTCATAATGGAATAGAAATATCAAATGAAAACGAGCATATATTTGACTTATGTTTAGTCAGTGATGTGTTTTCAAAGTGAATCTTTCATTTGGAAGATTATATTTTTTATAATTTAAAATTTAAGATAATATCATTTACTTTTATCTTTTTAGTTGAGATATTTTTGAATCTTTTGATCCTAAATATACAATGATAGATCCATTTTGACTTTATAATAATCAATTAGTGTTGATCCAATTATTGATTTTGATGATTAATAAAAGCCATGAGTATATTTCTTATGTTTCTAAATTTGGTAAGTGTTTCAGAAATTAAGATTGATTATTCATCAATATGTTACTTAGAAAATCAGTTTCAAGTTGAATTTAAATGGAATTTATGTAAGTTCAGAACATGGAGCCGACACCCTAAATCTTCGGAGCCAACTCCAGAGAATATCAGAACAGTGTAGATTTTCGGCACGCTTCGGAGCCGACACCTAAATTTCTGGAGCCGACACATGAAAAGTTGGAGTTGACACTTGCAGAGTGTGGAGCCGACTCCAGACCAGTTACAAAGAGTGATATTTTCAGACACTAGCGGAGCCGACACCTTCAGAGAGTTGGAGCCGACTCCATATCTCGCCGAGCCGACACTTCAAAATCTTGGAGCCGACACCTTGACGGATCGTTTATTACTATTTTTAGGATCCCGATTTGGAGCCGACACCTGAAGACCTGGAGCCGACACCTCTACGTCAGAAACGGAATTTCAAGTTTTCAACGGATATATTTTTCTTATCTAATCCCTAACAGATATATTTTCTTTTGGTAAGGTACATTCAAGGACAACTCCAACGGCTATTTGTCACCTACTCATGGATTGAAACGCCTATAAAATAGGATTGAATCGTTTGAAAAAAATAAGAACGAAAAAACAATGAAACGAAAAGAAAAAAGAAGAAATCAAAAATCCATCTTCGATAAATTTTCTGAGCTAAAGCCTATTCACTATTGAGAGTTAGAAGAGGAATCCAAAGAGCCAAAAGAGCTATTTCAAAGGATTTCCCTAGTTTTGAAGAAGAAGGAGAAAGCCCTAAATCTTCAACCATTTCTTCACCAAAATCTCTTCAAGTGCTCTAATCTCATTCAATACAAAGAGAAGGAGAAGAAGAAAAGAAGAAAAGCTCAAGCCCTACATTGCTTCAGAAATCAGGCTTTTCTATTCCCATTTACTTACATTGTTTATTTACTCAATTAAGGAGCTGTTATTGTTGTAAACTCTTAATTGATTTGTTGTTTGTCTAATTTAATCAGGGGATTGAATTAGTTGAAGTTGTTAACCTCGGGGTAAGCTAAGTCTAGCTTACATTGGGTTTCGTGCTAGTGAGCCTGGAAAAACAAGCTGGGTTCATTGTGACGCTAGAAAAATAACAAGTTTGAGTTGTGAGCTTGTAAAACAACTCGACTGTAATCAAGTGGATTATAGTGTGGACCCAAGTATTGCTTGGGAGTGGACGTAGGTGTTGGATACACCAACCACTATAAAATCCTTGTGTTTGCCGTGCTTTGTCTCTCTCTATCTCATTTATTTGTGCTTAGCATTTATCTATACATTGCACTCAAGCACTTTCATATCAAAGCACATAGTTTTAAGGTGTTAAAATTTTAAAAAACCCAATTCACCCCCCCTCTTGGGTTGCCATCTGGGCCAACAATTGGTATCAGAGCTTGTGCTCATTTCGGCTTGATTACACAATCAAGAGACAAAGATTCAAATGGCAGCTAGTTGGATCATCCTATTTAGAAGGTCAATCCACTAATAGGCCACCCTTGTTCAGTGGCACCAACTATTCATTGGAAAGCAAGAATGAGGACATTCATTCAAGCTTTAGATTATGAATTGTAGAGTGTCATAATCAATAGACCTAGCACAACCACATACATAGTTGATGGTTCTATTGTTCCTAAGCTGAAAGATTAGAATGATAATGATAGGAAAATGGCTCAGCTTAATGCTAAAGCCATGAATGTTTTGTATTGTTCCTTAGATGCAAACGAATTTAATCGTATCTCTACATATAATTCTGCAAAAGAAATATGGAATAGGTTAGAGGTTACCCATAAGGGTACAAATCAAGTTAAAGAATCTAAAATTAATATTCTTGTTCATAAATATGAATTGTTTAGCATGGAACAAACTGAATCTATAACCTGCATGTATACTAGATTTACTGATATTGTAAATGGTTTAAAGAGTCTTGGCAAGACCTATACTAACTCTGAATTGGTTCGTAAAATTCTTAGCTCTCTTCCAAGGTCATGGGAAGCAAAGGTGACTGCAATCAAGAAGCCAAGGACCTCAATGCCTTACCTTTGGCGGAGCTACTTGGATCATTGATGACCCATGAATTAACAATGAAGCAGCATATAGAGGAAGACGTAAAAAAAAAAAGAGAACTATTGCTCTTAAGGCTGTAGAAATTGAGGAAAGCAGTAGTGAGGATGAAGATGATGATGATGAGACTATCCTTGCTAGAAAGTTTAAGAAATTCATGCAAAGAAGGAGACCCTTACATAAAAAGAAATTTGGAATTAAGATGGAAGGTAAAAGGGAAAAAAGAAGGACAAGAAAAAGAAAAAGAACCCTTGACTTGCTATGAATGTAAGTAGCCGGGACATTTCCGATATGAATGTCCTCAATTGAAAAATGGGTACAAAAAGAAGAAGAAGGCATATGTTGCAATATGGAGTGACAGTGAAGAATCCTCTTCCGAGAAAGAACAAAAGGAAGTTGCAAACATTTGCTTCATGGCAAAAGAAGATGATGAGGTAAGTTCTGAAACTCATGACTTTATATTTGAAGAATTATTTGATGCATTTAATGAATTAGTTGTTGATTTCAAAGTTTTGAAAAAGAGGAACAAATCTTTAAAAACTAAAATGTAAACTTTTTTAAAGAGAAAATGAATTAGCTCTTGAAATTAAAGATCTAAAATCTGAAAAAGAAGATTTTTTAAAGGAAAAGAATCAATTTCAAATGAAAAATTAAGTTAAAGAAAGAAATTAAAAATATAAGGATATAGTTGATAGATTTACTTTAAGTTCTTCAAAATTAAACATTTTTGGATAGTCAAAAAGCTATTTTTGATAAGGCAGGATTAGGATATAATCCTCTTAGGAAACAAAAATCTTTGAAAAAATTTTTGTACGAGCTGGTCAATCTCCTAATATTACTTGTTTCAAATGTGGTTTAAAAGGACATAAATCATATGAATGTAATATTAAGAAAACTAACAAGAACTCAATAGTTATAGGAAAGAAAATATGGGTTCCGAAAGGAACAATCTTTATTGCTACTAACCATGAAGGATCCAAGAAAGCTTGGGTACCTAAAAAAAGTTTGATTATCTTGGAGGAGTGTCTTGTGGCCAAAAGATCAAAACGAAAGTAGTATCTTGATAGCGGCTGCTCAAGGCACATGACGGGTGACAAGGAGCAATTCATACCCTTGAAGATAAAAGAGGAGGAGTTGTTACATTTGAAGACAATGGTAAAGGTCAAATTATGGGCCTTGTAAAATTCAAATAACTCCATCCACTTTTATTGAGAATGTTTTATATTGATGGTTTAAAGCATAATTTAATTAGCATTAGCCAATTGTGTGATAAAGGTTTCAAAGTTTCATTTGAAGCTTCTATTTGCACAGTTTCTAATCTCACTGACAATAGCATTATATTTGTTGGAAATAGAAATGACAATGTATATAGATCTAAACAATTTGTCTACTAGTAATCATTGCTTAATTACTGATAATGCTAAAGTTAATGAGATCGGATGGTTGTGGCATCATAATTAGGTCATGCAAGCACACACTTAATTTCAAAATTAATTAGAATGGATTTAGTCAAAGGACTTCCAAAGTTAGATTTTAAAAATAACAGAATTTGTGATGCATGTCAATTTGGAAAACAAACTAGAAACTCTTTCAAATCTAAAAATATTATTTCCACTTCTAGCCACTAGAGCTACTTCACATGGATCTTTTTGGACCTACTAGAACCACTAGTCTAGGAGGAAAGAAATATGGTCTTGTGATAGTAGATGATTATTCTAGATTCACTTGGGTATTGTTTTTAGCTCACAAGGATGAGACTTTCTCGATATTTCTGAAATTCTTCAAGAAAGTCACTAATGAGAAAAACAACACCATAATGTATCTTAGAAGTGATCATGGAATAGAATTTGAAAATCATTTATTTAAAAATTTTTGCATTGAAAATGACATTCATCATAATTTTTCTGTACTAGAACACCACAACAAAAGAGTTGTAGAAAGAAAGAATAGAACATTAGAGACATGGCCCGTACAATGCTATGTGAAAGTCAACTCCCAAATACTTTTGGGTGGAAGCCATAAACACGGCATGCTACATCTTAATAGAGCTTTAATTAGGTCAATCTTAAGAAAACTTCCTATGAACTATGGCATAATAGAAAACCAAACATTAGTTACTTTCATGCATTTGGTTGTAGATGTTTCATTCATAATAATGGTAAAGATAATCTTAAAAAATTTGATGCAAAATCTGATGAAGGCATATTCTTAGGATATTCAACAACTAGTAAAGCCTATAGAGTATTTAACAAAAGGAACTTAATTGTAGAAGAATCTATTCATGTAGTTTTTGATGAGTTTTAGCATCAATTCAGAAAAGATTGATGATGAGGAAGATACAAATTTGCCAGAGAGAAATATTGAAAAATTAAATATAGATGTATCTTCGGATCATGAACAAGAAGCTAAGGATGATGATTTACCTAGAGTTGATGTTATTGATACTAATCATGATGAGGTAGATCTTCCTAGAGATTAGAGATATGCCTATGGACATCCAAAGGAATTGATTATAGGTGATCCATCTTAAAGTGTAAGAACTAGATCATCTATGAGAAATATCAATAATCATCTTACTTTTGTATCTCAAATTGAACCTAAAACATCGAAGAAGCCGAAAAAGATAGTAATTGGATGTTAGCTATGCAAGAGGAATTAAATCAATTTACTATGAATAATGTTGGGTCCTTAGTTGATAGACTAAAGGTACTCAGTTATAGGATCTAAATGGGTATTTAGAAATAAATTAGATGAAAATGACATAGTAATTAGAAATAAAGCTAGATTAGTTGCAAAAGATATAATAAGAAGAAGGAATTGATTTTGATGAAACCTTTGCACCTATAGCTAGATTAGAAGCAATTAGACTATTACTTGCATTTGCATGTCATATGAATATCAATTTATTTCAAATGGATGTTAAAAGTGCATTTTTAAATGGTTTTATAAATGAGGAAGTTTATGTAGAACAACCCCCAGGTTTTGAAGATAATGAATTTTTAAACCATGTTTTTAAATTACATAAAGCACTTTATGGTTTAAAACAAGCACCTAGAGCTTGGTATGATAGATTAAGTAAATTTCTAATTAAAAATAATTTTTCTAGAGGAAAATTGATAAAACCTTATTTTTGAAAAGAAAAGATAAAGATTTATTGGTAGTACAAATCTATGTAGATGATATTGTATTCGGTGCTACTAACAATCTTTTGTGTCAAGAATTTGCTAAGCTAATGCAGGGTGAATTCGAGATGAGCATGATGGGAGAACTCAACTTCTTCTAGGACTACAAATCAAACAAGAGAGAGAGGGGATTTTATCAACCAAACAAAGTACACAAAGGAAATTCTCAAAAGTTTGGAATGGAATCAATCAAACCTCTCGGACACCAATGAGTCCTTCATGCAAATTGGATAAAGATGAAGACGGTAAGCCTGTTGATCAAAAGTACTATAGAGGTATGATTGGATCTCTACTTTACTTAACAGCAAGTAGACCAGATATCATGTTTGCTGTTTGCTTATGTGCTAGATATCAATTCGAACCTAAAGAATCTCATTTAATTGCTGTAAAAAGAATACTAAGATATCTAAGTGGAACTAAAAATGTAGGATTATGTATTCTAGAGACTCAACATTGAATTTGATTGCATATTCTGATTCTGACTATGCTGGATGTAAACTAGATAGAAAAAGTACAAGTGGTGCATGTCAATTTTTAGGAAGTAACTTAATCTCATGTTTAGCAAAAACAAATTGGTTGCATTATCTACTGTTGAAGCAGAATATGTTGCAGCTGAAGTTGCTATGCTCAAATCCTTTGGATTAAGCGACAACTTGAAGATTATGGCATAACACTTGATAAAACTCCTATTAGATGTGATAATACTAGTGCAATCAATTTAACTAAAAATCCTATACAACATTTAAGAACTAAACATATTGAAATTAGATATCATTTCATTAGAGAACATATAACTAATGGTGACATTTGTCTTGATTATGTTTGTACTGATGAACAATTAGCTGATATATTTACAAAACCCCTTAGTGAAGAAAGATTTTGCTATCTTAGATGTGAATTAGGAATTTATAATCCTTTAGAACAGTCTAAACCTCCAAGGATCAATTATCTAGATTTCAATCACTTTTCTTAAAAATTTTCTCATGATTCTAAGAAAACTTATCTAGAAACATAAATCCCTTGATTTATTTAAATTTTGATAACTTTTTGACAAGTTTCGGATCATTTGAAACCTTCAATTTTTCACTGAAACTTTCTTGGAGTCGACACCTGTTTGTGTTGCTTTGTCTGTGTTTATGGGAGCCGACACCTGGCTTTGCGGAGCCGACTCATTTCGAGCGCTGACTGTTTTAGCGAGTTGGAGTCGACACCTCGCTTTGCACGAGTCGACGCCTGGTGAACCCAATTTGACTATTTAGGGCAGAGTCGACACATCTCATTTTTTAAAATTCTTAAATAATCTCCAAATCCTTCCCCCTTCACTCAAACCTCTGAATCCTTCAAATCTACCATCCCCTTGCTTCCAATGGCACCAAAGCGTGGATCATCCTTTGGAGCACCCATTACAACCGGAAGAAGGACTGCGAGGCATCCGGCTCGCCAACTATCGCCCAGTTCGTCCTCAACCTCCTCTTCCTCAACCCAAAGTGTGAATCCCTCTACTTCATCCCCTCAAGTTGATTTATTAGCAGGAAAGATCATTACAACTAGTAGGAAAGTAGATTTTGACTTTTTTAACTCAGAGGGTTTTTCATTAGGAAGACAATTAAAGGAAATGGGTTGGGAACGTATTTGCTCATTGGATATCCCAACCTACCCTAGTCTAGTAAGGAATTTTACAACAATTTGTCTAGAGGAGATGGTGGGCTTGTTAGCTCAGTCAGAGGTATTATAATTCATTTGACAATCAAAATTTTAGAGAATTTATTGGAAATCCCTGCTATTGGTTTGATAGCGAGTGCACACAGTGAGAGAGGTGTAGCACTTTCTAGATTACTTGGCAGAGAGATGACTGATTTTGAGGAAGTGAGTGCTAATCAGCTATCCCTAGAGCTTAGATTGCTTCACAACATTTGTAGCCGAATCTTATTTCCTAAAACTGAACGTTTTGAGTATGTCTCAGAGCGAGACATTGTAGTTATGGACAGTGTGATCACGGGGCAGCTCTTAATCTACCAGAATAATTATTGGATACATGGCAGAGGCTGGCAGCAGGAAGAGAGCTACACTTCCTTATGGCATGGTTTTGACAAGAGTATTTCGAAGACAAGGAGTTAGCATTCTGGAAAATGAGCCCCTAAAGAGACTTTGGCACACTGACTATTACAGTTCTGCTACTTTGCACTGGATGGGTTTTAAGAAAGTAAATGGTATTTGGTTAAGGAAAGGACAGGATGAGTTGAGAGCTACTGGAGTTGACTCTGTGGTCCATGGACCTTCCGAGGTAGGACCCTCAGATAGGCATCACTCACCTGCACCGAGTTGTTCAGTACCCCCGGAGGCACCCCCGACGACTCCAGCTCCTGCACCGACAATTGTACCTGATTCTGCACCCTCTTCTTACAGTTCTTCTGGTTTTTCTGATATTCAGTTAGAGCAGCTTAAAAATCTTTTGGCTAGTCATGAAGATAGGATAAAAGCTGAGCTTGAAGCTAAATTTTTGAATATAAAGGAGATCCTCTACTCTATAGAAGACAAGGTTACAAGATTTGGTTCATCTTTTGAAACTTCTTCAGAGGCTTTGAAGTCAGACTTAAAGCTTATTTTTGAAAAGATCAAAGATATAGGAGGAGACTCATATATTTATTCAAAATGCAATGCGGAGCTTCAAGACAAATTTGTTACTGCATCTGCTTTCATTGATGACAGACTAAAAGACTTCATGAATGTTCAAAAGGAAGGAATGGGAAAGATTTTAGAAGAATTGCAAAGACTTCTTAGATTTGGTCTTTAGAATTTTAGTTTGCTTTCGATATAATTAGAAGTTGATACTTAGTTTTGATGTTTTGATGTAATTAGAAGTTGATGTTTAGTTGAATATATTTTGATGTTTTAATTGAAGTAACATTTTGTTGTAGTTCAATTATCATGTAATGTTTTGATACTTTTAATGAATATTTACTATCTTTGAACCTTGATATTGAGTGACTTGAATTGAATTTTGATTCACTTAACGTGTAATGCATTGATTTTAATCTTCTTAACCTTTTTATTGATTACAAAAAAGGGGAGAAGTAAATGATAGTTGTATATGCATAAAAGGGAGAGAAGATAATTATATATATACATTGAATGAATTTCATTAATCAATTGGTATCAAGCATTGAATGAACTTAATTGCATAAATTTTAATGATAAGAAGAAAAGATGTTAATTTGAGTATCATAGGGGGAGCTACCTCATTCAGGGGAGCTTAACTATGAGAACTCTTCTCTGTTTTGAAACTTTCACTAATTAATCATGCATATACTCAATGTTTTTGTCATCATCAAAAAGGGGAAGATTGTTGACCCAATTATTGATTTTGATGATTAACAAAAGCCATGAGTATATTTCTTATGTTTCTAATAAATTTGATAAGTGTTTCAGGAATTAAATTGATTATTCATCAATATGTTACTTAGAAAATCAGTTTCAAGTTGAATTTAAATGGAATTTATGTAAGTTCAGAACTTGGAGCCGACACCCTAAATCTTCGGAGCCGACTCCAGAGAGTATCAGAACAGTGTTGATTTTCGGCACGCTTCGAAGCCGACGCCTAAATTTCTGGAGCCGACACATGAAAAGTTGGAGTCGACATCTGCAGAGTATGGAGCCGACTCCAGACCAGTTACAGAGAGTGATGTTTTCGGATACTGGCGGAGCCGACACCTTCAGAGAGTTGGAGCCAACTCCAGATCTCGCCGAGCCGACACTTCAAAATCTTGGAGCCGACACCTTGACAGACCGTTTATTACTATTTTTAGGATCCCAATTTGGAGCCGACATCTGAAGACTTGGAGCCGACACCTCTATGTCAGAAACAGAATTTTAAGTTTTCAACGGATATATTTTTCTTACCTAATCCCTAACGGATATATTTTCTTTTAGTAAGGTACATCCAAGAACAACTCCAACGACTATTTTTCCCTACTCATGGATTGAAACTCCTATAAAATAGGATTGAATCGTTTGAAAAAAATAAGAATGGAAAAGCAATGAAACAAAAAGAAAAAAGGAGAAATCAAAAATCCCTCTTCGAGAAATTTTCTGAGCCAAAGCCTATTCACTATTGAGAGTTAGAAGAGGAATCCAAAAGAGCCAAAAGAGCTATTTCAAAGGATTTCCCTAGTTTTGAAGAAGAAGGAGAAAAGCCCTAAATTTTCAACCGTTTCTTCACCAAAATCTCTTCAAGTGCTCTAATCTCATTCAATACAGAAGAGAAGGAGAAGAGAAGAAAAGAAGAAAAGCTCAAGCCCTACATTGCTTCAGAAATCAGACTTTTCTATTCCCATTTACTTACATTGTTTATTTGCTCAATTAAGGAGCTGTTATTGTTGTAAACTCTTAATTGATTTGTTGTTTGTCTAATTCAATCAGGGGATTGAATTAGTTGAGGTTGTTAACCTCGGGGTAAGCTAAGTGTAGCTTACATTGGGTTTCATGCTGGTGAGCCTGGAAAAACTAGCTGATTCGTTGTGACCTCAAAAAAATAACAAGTTTGAGTTGTGAGCTTGTAAAATAACTCGACTGTAATCAAGTGGATTATAGTGTGGACCCAAGTGCTGCTTGGGAGTGGACGTAGGTGTTGGATACACCGAACCACTATAAAATCTTTGTGTTTGCCGTGCTTTGTCTCTTTTTCTATCTCATTTATTTGTGTTTAGCATTTATCTATACATTGCACTCAAGCACTTTCATATCAAAGCACATAGTTTTATGGTGTTAAAATTTTAAAAAACCTAATTCATCCCCCCTTTTGGGTTGCCATCTGGGCCAACAATTAGAAAGCCATGATAAGTTATATTTTATAAGACATTGTTAGTTCAAATGTAATCAGTTTGCTTACATGTTTAAATTTTACAAGTAGATTGGTTTCTAGTTTCTAAATTTACACTTATGTATTAGGTTTCAAAAAATTGTGAATGGATTAGTTGGGATGTCTTCATTCCTTTTCTTTTGTATATATCCTTCTGTAATATTAACATTTTTCACATATTTACTCTAAAGTGGCAATGGAAAAGAAAATAGAAATATATAAAATCAAAAAGGAAGTGCAATCAAATTTACTTTAATTTTTCATTTAATTCCATGAGATTATGAGTGCTAGCTAAATGTTTCATTTTCTTTGATAAACCACTTGTAATACAATATCAAAATGTTAGCTTACATTGTAATAGTAATTGCTATTGCAAATGGATCGAATTGATCCATGACTTAATTCAATCAGACTCGATTTAATTCATGTTTAAAAACTCATGGGATGTGGTGATCCACCTAAATATTGAGTTGGATCCGGGTCTTACATTTTTTTTCATCTAACTTAATCTAAACTAATTTAATTCAATTTATAAACATCAATTATATAAATCTTATTTTCTTTCACTTCAATTATCTTTATTAATTTAATAAATAAAATTTTATTTAAACAAAATTTTATTCTCATTTTAGCAATTAGATATCTTCTCATCTTTTTTTTCACTTAATTACATTGAAATATTTTTATTTTATTATTTATTTAGATGAATTTTTATTTATAATATCTTTAAGTATATTAATAAATATTTTAAATATCATACCTTATAAAGTTAAGAGCAATCATTTACTTAAATAGAATTAAAAGTTTTGGAATAAAAAATTAAGCCTAATCTTTGTAATCTTATTTAATTTTTTTAATAAAATTATATTATTTATTAATTATTAGAATTTTAACTATAAAACAATAGTTAGAATTTTGACTCAAATATAAACATAATCCAATCCAATTTCATTCCGAACCTTAACATTTTGGATTGGTCTCGGATTATACTTGGCTTTAAATTAGACTCGAATGATTTATTTGGTTTGATTTTTTTTAACAAAATCAAAATCATGATCTAAATATAAATTTGAGTTGGATTGAAATTAAGTGTGACCATCTATCCTACTCCATTTGCAACCCTTAAAGTAACCTTTATTAGAAAAGTGACAATTTATTAAAAAAAAACTACTACATTCTTCTTATTACCATTGCATCCGCTCTATTTTTTTATCTATAAAAATTCTCTAGTTTAAAATTTTTAAATATTTTTGCATGAAAACTCACTTTCCTTATGTATAGGCAAGATTGAATTCCTATATATATATATATATATATATATATATATTGGAACAGGAACACTTTTTTTTAAAAATTTCTTTTCTTAAGGAGGAAGGAAGAAAATACAAGGAGCCTCAATTCATAAAAAAAAGAAAAAAAGTGGGTCACTTTTACAAAATTCCCACGTATCATGGGAAGATGGAAAGAACACGAATCTTGAAGTCCACAATACATGCCCTCACGGTGTCGCAAACGCTGTAGCATATGGCAACCTATAAGTTCTCGGGGACTGCAGGCTTGCGACGAATCCTGGCAAAATATCCGCGATGGCGTGGCGAACCCTTTCGCGCTCCTGCGTCCTCCTCTCGGAGCCGTGGCCACGGCGACCCTCCCTCCACCGCCGTCCCGCCCTCGCCTCTCCGCCTTCCCTCCTCCGACCGTCTAGGGTTAGGGTTTTCCACGGGGCTTCCCCTCTTCGGTGCTCCCATGGCGAGGCCCCCTCCCCCGGCTCTTCCTCTTCCTCCTCGTCCCCGGACGACCAGGGCCCGCCCCAAGAGGCCGTCCTCAAGGCTATATCCGGTGAGCCCCCCACCCCCGTCTACCCCAACTCTAATGGACGAATACGATGCCTTTTATACGATTTTACTGCTATTCTGTAATCGTTTGTTGTTGATTACTTTTAATTTTAGAAAAAAATGGGATATTTTTCTGCATCTACGGAAAAAATTTAGGTTGTGGAAGGGTAGGGAACGTAGCTGATGCATTGCAATGAAAGAAAACATATCCTTGCATCAAAGGGACGCATTGACTGGAAGGCTAATTATAGGAAAAAAATTGTATGTTTGTTGTATCTGATGACATCCGGTCACTGGTAACAAACGTCAAAGGGCTCTGTAAAGTTATTGATGAAGCTATCTCTTGAAGAGAGATCTATAAAAAGTTTCAGGTTGCTCCGATAGGAATCTTTCGATGAGCAATCGAAGCCATAGCTGTGAGCTTGAGAAAGCTCGTAAGGAAAAGGTTTTGAGTATGCTAAGTGTGTCTTCCCTTATTCAAGATCCTTCTTATCCTTTTTAAGGACCTTTGGTTTTTTATTTAGGAATCAATCACGTGAGATTTCGTGAAGAAGAATGTCTATTAAACTTATAATGATTACGTTAGTTCGGAGATAGTTGATGGGCCTGGTCTCATCAGACGTGTGGGTCAGATGGTTGGTAGATCTTGTCCCATCGGGCGTGTGAGTCGGATGGTTGATGGGCCTTGTCCCATCGAGCACTCGGATCAGGTAGTTGGTATGCTCTACTCATGTGGGCATTGCGGCTCGCTCGGGAGTCGTTGCGGGGCTGGTGCCGCAGTCAGCATTGAAGCCGTTTTGGAGAGAAGGGGCCGCCAAAGCCGCCTTAAAGAAGCGAAGGCCATTGAAGAGCGGGGCCACTTTGGAAAGAAGGAATCGTCAAGGCCGTCTTGGAGAAATGGGGGCCGCTGAAAAGCGGAGCTGCTTTGGAGAGGAGGGGCTGCTGAGGCTCATTGGAGAAGCGGGTGCCATTGAAGAGTGGGGCAGCTTTAGAGAGGAGTGGGGACCATCTTGATTTCTATCGTCAGTTAGCCTTGCCGTTAGCGTTGACGTGGCGCCACTGGCCACATCAGATACCCTATGCTCCTGAGCTTAAGTGGTCACGTGCTTGCTGACCTTTGAGCGAAATGAGCGTAAAAATTTATCATAATTGTTGGTTTCGCGCTCCATTAATCGCTGGAGGTGGGGTCGTGCCTCCTCGAGGCAATGTTGCCTTGAAGTCCTTTCGTATTTAAGGAGAAGCACGGAAAGTGAAGCCGATTTTGGGTGCGTCGAGAGAATATCTCTCGAGCGATGGAAAAGTCGGGTGCCCTCATTAAGCCACCACTCCCTATGTTGTCTTCAATCGACCTCATTGGCCGCGGATCCTGTTCCCTATGTGGAACCGAGGCGCCATATCTCGGACGGAAGGGGAGTTATTGACAGCTATATATTGTCTTCAATCGCGGACGGCCTCATGGCAATGCCTCGGGCGGGACAATTCAAAAATTATGTATAAAATTATCTCACTCGTCCGAGCGCGCCCTTTATGCTTTCATCACTCTCCCTGTCGTCTTCTTCTTCAGAGCCTTGAACCTTCGGAGCCCCGAACCTTTCGTTCTTCCTTTTCGACACTAGATCAGTCTCTTTTGTTATCTTCCTCCTTTATTTTCTTCTTTAGTCCATGGACCGTCGTGCCATTAGGGAGGGCAAAAGGCCCATTGTAAGTCCCTCTCCGTCCTCGGAAGAAGAGGAGGATGAGGTCCCTCTGGTCCATTGTCGCCGTTGGCCGGTCGGCGGTGTCACCATCTGTGATCGTCCGGCGGTGGCTGTCCGGCCCCCACCTCGAATGTCTCCACCCAAGGCGCCTCCGCCCGGGGTGGCTCTGTCTAGGGTAGCTCCACTGCCCTTGGTTCGTCCGACCCCCCCTTCGGCTGCCGTTTCTGACTCGACAGGGCCGGAGGGGATGGTCTCTACCATGACCCCTAAGGAGGTAGAAGACCTCAGGGTTAGGTATAGGGTTCCCAGGTTCATCCGTCTATTCGCTCCTGGATCCGAGGACAGGGTGAACTCGGATCAGCCCGGCCAGGTAGCCCTGTACGAGGAGTTCTTCAAGAGTGGACTGCGCCTTTCCTTCCATCCATTCGTCCTTAACTTGCTGGACAGGTAGGGCTCGTCCCGGCATAGTTGATTCCGAACTCGGTTCGGATCATCTGTGCCTTTGTCGTTCTTTGTTTATTCCATGGCTCGTAAGCTAGAATTTCCTTATTCCGGGCCTTTTATAAACTCCGCCATCATAGTGAAGGTGGGTGGTGGATCTTTACGTCTAGGCCTGGCAGGACCCTACCGCTTAGCCTTTCCTCCAAGGTCAAGGGATGAAAATCCCGTTTCTTATTTGCCCAAGTAGAGGGGGTGAGGATGAGTTGGAGGAGTCCCAACGTCGGCCCCAACAAAAACTCCTCTATGGACGAGAGGGACCAAGAGCTTTTTAACAGCTTGACATCCTCTGAGACTCCACCCTGCAAGGAGTTGTTGACCGAGGCCAACCTTTATGAGGCCGGTTTGGCCCCGACAATTGGTAAGCGCGAGATCTTGCCCTTCTCGTCCTTTTTGTTTAGCTATTTTTTTTTGATTGTCAGTTTCTTGTGCAGCAATGAAGTTGCTCGCCGAGCGACTGAAGGCGGCAGTGCGGAAGAGGAGAGAGGAGGCTGGTGAGGTAGTGAGGCCGGCCAAGAAGGTTCGGCGGAAGGCCCAGGATGAGCCGGCCCAGGCCTCCGCAGCTCCTGTGGAGGCAGCTCCCGCGGAGGAGTCGGTGGAGAGCATCCCGGCCGAGGCGCCAATGGAGGGGGATGTTCCCATCGTGGCCGAGGCGAGACCGGAGAGGAGGGGCAAACCGGCCCAGGTGAAAGAGGCTGTGGATGGGCCTCTGGCTTTTGTCGAGCCGATGGAGGTCGTCAACCTAGAGGCCGAAGACGGGCCTTCGGTCCCCACCGAGCCGGCAAGGGTGGCTGACTCGGGGGCCGAGGGCGGACACTCGGCCGCCCCCGAGCTGGAGGCAACAGCTCTGGAAGCCGGGGACGAAGAGGAGCCGGTCGGCGATGATGAGGCAGAGTCGACAACCCCGCGTTCGCCGCCCAGTCGAGATCCCCTGAGGGAGCCACAATGGCCGCCGAGGTTCTCGGTTATGGACAATGGGCGTCTGGCGGAGCGCTTGCTGGAGAGGAGCCATCTGCCAAAATTTCGGGAGTAGCTTAACCATGAGCCCATCGCCAGGATCCTTGATGCTACGTACGTGTCGGTGCTCCAGGTAACCTCCCCTCGCATCGTATTTCTTCTTATCAATTATAACTAAGCTTTGATTAACTCCTTGGCTTTTGCAGACGGCCAACGAAGTTCTCACCCTCCGGAATGCCCTGGTCCGGACTGGTGATGCCGTCGAGCGCTCCTAGATGCGGTAGGCCAAGTACCAGGGTTGGTGTAATGAGTTGGCCGGAAGGCTGGCTGAAGCCCAAGCCCGGGAAACTGAGATGGCCGGCAAGTTTCTCGCGGCCAAGGTCGACTACAATGAATGGAAGGCCCAATTCAGAAAGGCTAAGGGGAAGGCGGCGGCAGAGCTTAACTGGTTCTTGGCGGCTGAGGTCAAGTTGGCGGTATTTATGGCGAGGCTGGAGTTGGCTGAAGCAAAGTCAACGAGCTGACCTAAAGGCTCGGGGACGCCGAGGATCGGGCTGAGACGGTGGAAGCCGATGCCCATGTCGCCGAGGAGAGGGCCATTCTGGCAGAGTCAGACACCCGGGACGCTGAAGAAAGGAAGGTCCACGCCGAGGCTCGAGCGCAGAGCGCCGAGGCCCGAGTTGAGGATGCCGAGAACCTGGCCCAGGACGCCGAGACCCGGGCTCAGAACGCCATCGAGCAGTTCAAAAGCTCCTCGACCTTCGAGCATGAAGTGATGGAAGCTAGCCTCGATGTCTACGTCCAAGGCTTTGAGCATTGCAAGGAGAAGGTCACCCAGATCTTCGGGATCAACGACCTCGGCACCATCCGGCCAAGAGACCCGGACGACGAGGAGTCGGACGAGGATGACGCCGACAGCGAATCGAGGCTCCCCGAGCCATAGATCTCTAGGCCTTCTCATATATTTTTCCTTTTCTTTCTTTTTGCTTGTAACCGACCTCGAGTTGGTCTTTTGTATTCTGGTTGAATATCAATAAAAAGAAAGTTTTGTTCGAGTGTTTAATGTCACATAGCTTTTTGTAGTAGTCTTGTTTCCTTGTAATGGTGTACTGTCCTCGGCCTTTAGGCTCGGCAACAAGTGGCCGTAGTCTCCCGATGATCTAACTGGGATTTGTACGAACTCGCTACATCGGCCGAGCTCTTAGTCCCTTAGGCGCTTGTCGGAGTGACTGCAGGGTGCCGGTGTCGGTTGAGGAATGCTTAGGCAGGCTTGGGAGTCCTCCAGAACTGCCTCGGGGGTTCTGTGTGCCGGCCCGAGGGGCGATTCGAACGGGAACGGAGCTGTCAGGGTCTTGAACCGCCTTGAAGGCATCTTCACGCCGGACTGAGTGATGTCCTATTAGCTGCATATCCGCTAAGCTCCTTTAGAACCGCCTTGGGGGTTTCGTGTGCCGGCCCAAGGGGCGACTTGAATGGGAACGGAGCTGTCAGGGTCTTGAACCGCCTCGAGGGCGCCTCCACGCCGGATCGAGTACTGTCCCATTAGCCGCATATCCGCCGAGCTCCTTTAGAACCACCTTAGGGGTTTTGTGTGCTGGCCCAAGAGGCGACTTGAACATGAATGAAGCTGTCAGGGTTTTGAACCATCTCGGGGGCACCTCCACGCCGGACCGAGTGGTGTTCCATTAGCCGCGTATCCGCCGAGTTCATTTACAACCGCCTTTGGGGTTTCGTGTGCCGGCCCAAGGGGCGACTCGAACGTGAACGGAGCTGTCAGTGCCTTGAACCGCCTCGGGGAAGCCTCCACGTCGGTCGATTGGTGTCCCATTAGCCACGTATCCGTCGAGCTCCTTTAGAACTGCCTTCGGGGTTTCGTGTGCCGGCCTAAGGGGTGACTCGAACGGAAACGGAGCTGTCAGGGTCTTGAACCGCCTCGGGGGCGCCTCCACGCTGGACTGAGTGGTGTCCCATTAGCCGCGTATTCATCGAGCTCCTTTAGAACCGCTTTGGGGGTTTCATGTGCCGGTCCAAGGGGCGACTCGAACGGGAAAGAAGCTGTTAGGGTCTTGAACCGTCTTGGGGACGCCTCCACGCCGGACCGAATGGTGTTCCATTAGTTGCAAATTTGCCGAGCTCCTTTAGAACCACCTTGGGGGTTTCGTGTGCCGGCCCAAGGGGTGATTCGAATGAGAACGGAGCTGTCAGGGTCTTGAACCGCCTCGGAGGCGCCTCTAGGCCGGACCGAGTGGTGTCCCATTAGCCGCGTATCCGTCGAGCTCCTTTAGAACCGTCTTGGGGGTTTCGTGTGCCGGCCCAAGGGGCGACTCGAACGGGAACGGAGCTGTCAGGGTCTTGAACCGCCTCGAGGGTGCCTCCACTCCAGACCGAGTGGTGTCCCATTAGCTGCGTATCCGTCGAGCTCCTTTAGAACCGCCTTGGGGGTTTTGTATGCCGGCCCAAGGGGCGACTTGAACGGGAACAGAACTGTCAGGGTCTTGAATCGCCTCGGAGGTGCCTCCATGCCGGATCGAGTGGTGTCCCATTAGCCGCGTATCCATTGAGTTCCTTTAGACGTCAGATCCTCAGCTTCGAAGGTGAGTTAGACATAACATTTGGGAATTCCTTTTATTATTATCAGCCGAAAGGGTATATCATGATAATATCGGCGGAGGTTGTCCGCATTCCAGGTATGTGGGATGGGCCGTCCGTTGAGTTCTTTGATCCGGTATGCTCCTCGATGAAGTACCTCGGTGACTCGGTAAGGCCCCTCTCAGTTTGGAGATAATTTGCCTCCCTCCATTGGTTTGGACACCTCGGCCTTTTTGAGGACTAGGTCTCCAGGGCGAAACGTCTTGGGACGGATCCGGGCATTGTAATACTTGATCGCTCGTTGGCGGAATGTGGCCATTCTGAGCTGTGCCTGGTTGCGCGCCTAGTCAATGAAGTCGAGGTTGACTCTCAGCTGCATAGAGTTGTCCTTCTTATTGTACAACTCCACTCAGAGGCTTGGAAGGCCGGGAGGACTGCCTCTGATTTGAAGATGAGGCTAAAGCGAGTCTTTCCCGTCGGGGCCCTTGGAGTTGTGTGATATGCCCACAGCACGCTTGGAAGCTCTTTCATCCATCTGCCCTTAGACCCATTCAATCGGGTTTTAAGCCCCTGAAGGATGGTCCGGTTCATGACCTCGCCCTCTCCATTGGTTTGTGGATGGCCGACAGAGGTGAACCGGTGGTAGATGTTTAGCTCGGTGTAGAATGTCTTGAATATGGCATTGTCGAACTGTCGGCCATTATCAGTGATGATGGTGTGGGGCAGCCCGAAATGGCATATGATGGACTTCCAGGAGAAAGACCTGACTTTGCTCTCGGTGATCTTAGCCAGTGCCTCGACTTCAACCCACTTGGTGAAGTAGTCGATGGCGACGAGTAAGAACTTTCGCTGATCTGAAGCCGGAGAGAACGACCAAAGGATATCCATTTCCCACTGGGCGAAGGGCCATGGGGCCGAGAGCGGACTTAGCGTGGCAGTCGGCTGTCGTTGGATGTGAGTGCGCTGTTGGCAACCGTCGCACTTTCGGACTAGCGCAGTGGCGTCCTACCTCATGGTGAGCTAATAATACCTTAGCGGAGAGCCTACTGTGCCAGCGATCTGCCCTCCGGGTGGTTCCCGCATATGCCTTCATGTATCTCTTTGAGGATGTAGTCGGCGTCTGCAGGACCGACGCACTTAAGGAGGGGTAGGAGAATGACCTTTTATACAGCTGTCCGTCTAGCAAGGTGAACTTGGAGGCTTTTCATTTGAGCAATCGGGCCTCCTCACGAATAGCGGGAAGGGTGTCGTCGGTGAGGTAGCGGATGTAGGCATCCATCCATGTCGGCTCCTATGCGATCGAAAGGACTTCTTCTTTGTCTTCAATGGTGGGCCTTTCCAAGTGCTCTATGTAGGTGCTCCCTAAGATGTTGTCCGTCGAGGTGGCCAGATGGAAAAGGGCGTTTGCCTTGGTGTTTTCGCTCTGGGGGATGTAACTAATGTTGAAATATGTTAGCGAGGAGATTAGGAGTCGAACTTTCTCCAAGTGTCGCACCATGATGAGATCCCGTGCCTCATACTCTCCGTTGATTTGTCCGGAGACGAGCTGGGAGTCGGTGAAGGTTCTGAGATGCTTTACCTTGAGCTCCTGGGCGAGTCTCATCTCGGCTAGCACGGCTTTGTACTCGGCTTGGTTGTTTGTAGCTTTGAAGAGGAACCGGAGGGCGTATTCCACCTTCTTGCCCTCTGGACCCACAAGGATGAGACCGGCTCTACTCCCTTGGAAGTTTGAGGCGTCATCCACGTGGAGGATCCAAACTTCCCCCACGTCCTCGAGCTCAGCATTTGGTTGCATCAGTGGAGGTTCTTCTACCTTCTCCTTGGTCCAAGTGTACTCGACTAAGAAGTCGGCTAAGACTTGGGACTTTAGAGCCGGCCTTGCTTGGAATGAGAGATCGAATTCTTCCAACTTGATCGCCCATTTGGCCAACCTGCCCGAGGTGTCAGGACGGGCCAGAATAGCTTTGAGGGGTTGGTCCGTGAGCACCATGATGGGATGAGCTTGGAAATATGGTCTGAGTCGCTAAGCGGAGATGATTAGAGCAAAGTTGATTTTCTCTGTTCTGAAGTACCTGACCTCGGCATTATGGAGTACTTTGCTCATATGGTAGACAAGCTTTTGAGTTCCGTTGGTATCGAGGCGTACCAGGACGGAGCTGATGGCCTCCGAGGAGGCGGCGAGGTAGAGGAAAAGACTCTTCCCGTCCCTCGGCTTTGACAGCAGCGGCGGGGTAGATAGGAACGCCTTTAGCTCTTCAAAGGCTCTTTGGCAATCTTTCGTCCACTCGAACCCGTTCATCTTGTGCAGGGCCTTGAAGAAAGGCAGGTCTATCTCTCGGTCGACTTGTAGAGAAAACGGCTCAGGGCCGCCACCCTCCCAGTGAGTCGCTACACTTCTTTCTTATTAGCCAATGGCCTCATGTCAAGAATGGCATTGATCTTCTCCAAGTTCGCTTCAATCCCGCGCTGCGTCACCAATGAAGCCTAGGAACTTTTCTGTCGTGACCCCGAAAGCACACTTTCGCGGGTTCAGCTTTACTTGGTAGCGGCGGAGATTATTGAAGGTCTCTTCCAGGTCAGAGACATGGTCAGAGGCATGGATGCTCTTTGTTAGCATGTCGTCCATGTACACCTCCATGTTTCGTCCGAGTTGGTCTTTGAAAACCATATTCATCTGTCTTTGGAAAGTTGCTCTTGCATTTTTGAGGCCGAAAGACATTACCTTGTAGCAGTAGATGCCCTTCTCGGTCACGAAAGAGGTATGCTCTTCGTCCTTTGGGTCCATTTTTATTTGGTTGTACTCGGAGAAAGCATCCATAAAGCTGAAGAGCTCGTGACCGGACGTGGAATCCACCATCTGATCAATCTGAGGCAGTGGGAAGCTGTCCTTTGGACACGCCTTGTTGAGGTCGGTAAAGTCGATGCAAATCCTCCAGCTCCCATTGGCCATATGGACCATCACTACGTTGGCCAACCAATCCGGATAGTGTGCTTCTCGGATGTGGCCGGCGGCGAGCAGCTTGTTGACTTCTTCGTCAATGGCTTTTTATTGCTCAGGGACAAAACTCCTCTTTCTTTAGCGGATCGAGCGATGCTTTGGATCGATGTTGAGCTTGTGGGTGATTACCTTCGACGGTATGTCGGGCATGTCCGATGCCGATCAGGCAAAGATATCCGAGTTGGCCCACAAGAAGGCCAGGAGGCGATCCCTGTACCCCGCTGAAAGAAGTTCGCCAACCTGCACTGTCCTTGTCGGGTCATCTCCCAGTGGAAAAGTTAGTAGCCGCTCAGCCGGCTCTCCTCCTTTGCCGGGCTCCCTGCTGGGATCGGGTGTCCTTGGGGCCGGTGGGATAGCTGCTTCTTGAGGACTTGAAGCTGCATGATAGCATGACAAGACCAGGCTGATCTCCCCTCACATCTCGCCGATCCCGCTACTTGTTGGGAATCTGACGAGCAACTGCTTGGTGGAGATGACCGCATCGAGGAGATTCAGGCCGGGTCGGTCGAGGATGACATTGTATGCCAAAGGTACTCGGACGACTAGGAACTTCATTAGGACCGTGCTTTGACACGGCGGTGTTCCGGCCATCACTGGGAGGGTAATCTCACCTTCCACCCTCACCGAATTGCCTGTGAAACCGACCAAGGATGTTGCCACTAATCAGAGGGAGTTGGAAGATAAATTCATCCGAACAAATGCGTCGTAGGTAATGATGTCGGCCGAGCTTCCACTGTCAACTAGGATTTGTTTTATAGGATGCTTGGCAATTGTCATCGAAACGACGACGCCATCATTGTTTACATTATCAATCTCAGCTAACTCTCTTTTAGGAAAAGGGATTACATCATCAAACTTCCCATCCTCCCTCGGCTTTTTGGACGTAGAGCCTGCTCCCCAAGAGATCATTCCCACCGTCTTTTTCGTTGGGGCGTTGTCAACATTGGCTTGAGCAAGCGGAGGCCCCATCAGCGCTGGAACAGCCGAGGGTCCCTTCTGGACATATTTTTTAAGGTAGTCCCTTTGGATGAGTTCCTCGATGGCGCGCTTCAGACTGTAACAGTTCTCGGTGTCATGGCTGTAGTCTCGGTGGAAACTGCAATAACGGTTCTTGTTGCGGGGAGCTCCTTTCTTCATTGGAGGGGAGCACTGGAGTTATGGCTCGCTCTCGATCTCCATGAGAATGTGAGAGCGAGGAGAGGGGTGAGTTCATCTTCTATGAGAGCGAGACTCCGATGCCTGTCATCCGGGCGGCGCGCGATGGCTCGGGCTTTTTGGAGCGAGAGGGTTTGCTTGGCTCTGGACGAGCAGACCTCCTGTTGAATCCCCCATCGGACTCTCTGCGGGTGGAGTCGACTTTGTCGACGCGGATGTACTTCTGCGCGCGAAGCAGGAGTTCGGAGTAGGAGCTGGGTGGCTTCTTGTCAAGAGAGAAAGTAAAACGGAAAGGACGGAGTCCCTGTTTTAACGCCAGAGTTGCCACCGTATCGTCTAGATGATAGACTTCGAGGGCGGCCGTTTTGAAACGGGCCACGAAGTCTCTGAGAGACTCTCCTTCCTTTTGACGAATGGAGAAAACTGTTCGCCACCCGGGGGATCCTTCGACTGGTGTCGAAGTGTGCCAGAAAGGCTCTCTCCAACTGTCGAAAGGAGTTTATGCTGTGTGGGGTCAGGCAGGAGTGCCAGGCGTGGGCGGCCTTCCGTAGGATGGCAGGAAAGGCCTTGCACAGGAGGATGTCGGTAGCCCCTTGGACTTGCATGAGGGCCTTGTAGTTCTCCAGGTGATCGAATGGATCCGTTGTACCATCGTATGGATCCAGCTGGGAAAGAAATCTGGAGGGGATGGGCTCCTCCAGGATACAGCGAGTGAAGGGAGGACGAGTGTTGTAGTCCACCTCTGGCTGGTTGTTGATTTTTCTGCTGAGCTCCTCCAGCCGTCGGTGGTACTCGTCCAAGCGCTTCTCCGCCTGGTGATTGATGGTTAAAATCTTCCTTGATGATTCGAAAGATGAAGAAGAAGAGGGGGAAGAGCGCCGGCGGTGATCCTCCGCTTAGGCTCTTCTTGACGCCGTCGCTCTAGGAAGGAATCACCCGAGCTGCGGATGAGGGAGCGCGATTTCTTGAGAGTCTCTCAGCGGCATTCTTTGGGCGAGGCATGACGGTGGCGAGCCTCTCGCTGAGATCTTCCTCGAGAGGATTGTTGGCTAGCTGGTGCATCTGCCGCAGGTGGTGGAGGAGGCCTGGGCTGGTGTTGGGTGGCCACAGACTGCTGCTACTGCAATCCGTGAACCATCGCAGTCAGAGTCTGGACCTGTCGAGTGAGCGCGGCTAGTTGCTCGTCTTGAGCGGCCGTGGCTGGTGGCGCGGGAGTAGCCGAAGGATTAGCAGCAGGAGGGTTAATCTTCTGCCGCTCTGCCGGTTGAAGGTGCCTCCCAGCGTGGCTGACGGAAGCCTCCCAAGCACGCGCCACCGCCATTGTCGATGTAGAGGAAAAGATGGCTTGTAGCTTGGTGTTACAGAGCTCTGCTCTTTTCCCCCTACCTGGCGCGCCAATCTGATGATGCTCGGTCACTGGTAACATACGTCAGAGGGCTTCGTGAAGTTGTTGATGAAGCTATCTCTTAAAGAGAGACCTGCAAAAAGTTCTGGGTCTGGAGGTTGCTCCGGCGGAGACCCTCCGACGAGCAAGTCAGCGACCAGAGTCACAGCTGTGAGCTTGAGAAAGCTCGTAAAAGAAAGGCCCAGAGATTGGGGTGTTCTTTGAGTGTTTTGAGTATGCTAAGTGTGTCTTACCTTTTTCAGGATCCCTCTTACCCTTTTAAGGACCCTTGATTTCCGTCTGGGGATCAGCCACGTGGGATTCCATGGAGAAGAATGTATGTTAAACTCATGGTGATTATGTGAGTTCGGAGACGGTTGGTAGGTCTGGTCCCATTGGGCGCGTGGGTCAGGTGGTTGGTGGGCTTGGTCCTATTGGGTACGTGGGTCAGGTGGTTGGTTAGCCTGGTCCCATCAGGCGCGTGAGTCGGATGGTTGGTGGGCCTAGTCCTATCGGCTGCTCGGGTCAGGTGGTTGGTATGCTTGGCTCTCGTGGGGGCCACGTGGGCATTGTGGCTCGCTCGAGAGTCGTTGCGGGGCTGGTGCCGTAGTCAGCATTGAGGCAGATTTCGGAGAGGACGGGCCACCGAGAGGCAGCTTTGGAGAGGGGCGGGGACCGTTTTGATTTCTGTCATCAGTTAGCTCTGCCGTTAGCGCTTACGTAGTGCCATTGGCCATATCAGTATCTACTGGATATATTTAATTTGTGGAAAGGTAGGGCAGTAGCTGATGCGTGGCATGAAGAAAACGGAAATAAAATGGTTGAAGTTAATAGTGGTTATTGCCTTACTAACGCTACTTATATGATGGTAGAATTAAAGATGATTTTTGTCATACTATGATTATCATCTGTACCAATATTGTTGTTAGGATGGAGAATTTGGATCTGTATTGAGAATTCTTGTGAAGCAATCAGTTTGGATAATTTGGAGACTGAGTAAATTTAACAATGGGTGACCAGTACCTGAACTCATTTGGAAGAGGCTGGTTCACTCAATGCAGCATGTTTGTGCAATCTCTACACTTTATTGGGGCTCATTTTACTCCATATATGTAAAAAAGAAATACATTCATAAAATTTCCATCACACACAAAGGAGTGTTGTGAAATAAGATAACTTTTCTAGATTTTGAATTACACTTGATTGTAGCAATTGATATTTCTTGATAACCCCAATATGCATGATTTTTTTCTTCTTTCATTTTTCTTTTTCTTTTTTTTCTTCTTTCTTTTTCTCCAGAATTTGGGACATACTCTTCCTTTATACTTTGGATGAACAGTATAAATGGATATTTCTGCGAGCCGACAACTCACTTTTAACAGCTTTTTTTGTCCTTTTTCTTTCTTGCATAAGTCTTCCTCTTTCATGACTTGCAGTGTAAATGAACTGAGCAGACCCGAGTTGAGCAGTGGCTGCTCAGGCTCAGTTCCTTTCAAAAGGGTTAGTTGAGCTTGAGTGAAGCTTGATAGTGTTTTCTTCATGCTGTTGAACATTTACAAGAGATCGATAAACTCTATAATTGATAAAGAGCTCGATAAAGTCTATAATAGATCTTTCAGTACAGGCTATCTAAGCAAAGTAATTCAGTATATAATAGATCTTTCATATGATGTATATGTTTTGCTAGGTGGACTGATGAAGACTATCATAGAAACGATATCCTAGTAGTCAACATTTATCCTTTGTTACTAAGAAGCTTAAGTTTGCATATTCAATTAATGGTGCATTGAGATTTTCACACATGAATCTTGGTGGACCAGCAAATGGTGGACGGATGGCTTTTAAAGAATTCCATATGGGCACACTGCACCCAAGAAGTAGCTCACATTAGGGTCATCAGCCATAGTACTGCTTTTAGATGACAATGGAAAGAAAGGATATAGACCAGTGATCTGTGCTCTGCTATTGTGAGGGGATTTTGAGGTTTCATTCTAAATAGCTTTGAGGAGATCATGCCGAAGTCTTTTCATTTTTTCCCTATCTATAATGAATTAAATTTTGGATGTTACAGGACTGAAATTTCAAAAATGAGGTTCTAAAGTACCATGATAAATATTGTATAAATGGTTTTTAAGATTTTTTTTAAGCCAAGCAACAACTGTCTAATTATAAGATGTAAGAAAAAGAGAGGCAAGAAAGTCAACATAGCGTTATATCATGAACAAACAAACAAAATAAACAACCTTTTCGTCATTTTCATTCTTTTGCAAAACATGATATAACATAAGTTACAAAGAAACAGGATGTAATCATTTGGAGAATCATGACCCTGTAGTGTTCCAGTTCCTTATTTGTTTTCATTCAAGGGTACTGTGCTGCTGGCCATCGACATTTGGCTTTGATAGGCCTGGGAAACTTTCTTCAAGGCAGAGATGGGTGTTACAAAACAAACAAGTGTCAAAGCAGGGAGGTTATGGAGGTTTCCCCAAGGACGCCCCAATATGCACATACCCGTGTCCAGATATTTGCACATTATTGCCTGTCAAAGGCATGCCCCATCCATGCACGTGCAATGTGCAATCAACTCCTTTTGCTTAACTTGCTGATATAATCACTGTGTGTTTTGAACCTGGGCCTTCTTAAAACCGAAGGAGCATATCGCTGCCTTTTAAATGGAAGCTGTACTTTTTAGGCATATATTTGGAATTATTTGAAAATTTGCACTGACATAATCACCGTGTGTTTGAACCCTGCACCCTCTCAGTGGGAGCATCTATACGATTATACCAGCAAGCATAGTTTTCATGGAGACAAGATGGTAGATGTTGATACTGCATGTGGTCATTAAGTATAATATAATGCAAAGTAGCACGTAGAAGGAACAGTAATGTATCTTGATGTTCAACGCAAAAAATGGATTACTGGAAATATGAATTTTTCACAGTACATAGGTTACTGTGAATGCCATTTGTTTCAGACCTGTTTGATTTGCTGATCATTATTAATTTAAAATATTTAAGAGCATCTTTCTTAAAATTGTATATTGTGTTTCTGTTTTAACTTGTGTTGGCATTGTATCCAGAAGTATCAAAGTCAGAAGGAAGGGTTGCACAAACCACAAACGTTGTCATTGGTGGTACAGTGACAGATGATGCTACCAATGAATGGTTTGTTCTAGATCAGAAGGTATAATTGTTTGTTACCTTTTTTTTATGGTTTGCATCTGAATGCTTATGCATGATGGTGGATTTTGTGTACATGCATTGGTGATCATCCCCTGGACTATGTATCTATGTGCAAGTCTTCATGTATATGTAGTTGTGGAGTCCTGCTAATAAAATTTAAAATCATAAACTCAGCTACTGTGCTGTCCAATCTAGATTCTCTTCTTTTGCTTGAAAAATACCTTATTTTGACTGGAAATTTTGCTGGTCTTGTCATGTAGAATAAATCTCATTCATTGACCAAGCGAAATATTTTCAACACATGGGGGGTCATCTCTCTATCTCTCTTGCTGGCTCATGCACGTGTGCATGCACATACAGATCCCAAATTGAGCCAGACTTACATATTCACATAAATGCATGGAAAGCAACTTTGTTGAATGGTGACCAAGTAGCACTGGCTAACAGGCATGGTGGTTGACAGCATGTAAAGATGAACCCTTTATGTTATCCCATGTCAATCTTCATACGGTTCAACTTGCATTGGTAAAATTAGCATCTGCTATTGACATTGTTCATTTTTATGTCAAGTGCATCGAAACCTAACCTTGGCCTATTAGAATTTGCATTATGTCTGTAAGAGGTCGGAGTTAGACCAGTATCTGCTCCTTGGACTGGGTCAGACTCTTTCAGCATTTGCTCTAAGTTGGGCAACTTCATCAATGATCTATTTGGAGCAGACAATCTATTTAAGCATCTTCATTTCTGAAATATCTAGTGGTTTGCATTGCCAACCAATTGTGACATGTTAATTTGTATGCGTACAAAAATGTAAATATCTATATCTGTACTTTATTGGAAAACCTGTATAATTTGACTCATGGAACTAATATATTTATGCATGTTGGTATGTATAGGACAACTGAATTGGTACTAGTGTCAACAGGGCATTGGTTTGATTGTGTTATGAAGATTCTCTGCTCCTATAATGATCTTATCTGTCTAATGAAATGGAATACCCTTTAGATGAGATAGAATACTTTTTAGATATGCACCATTGAAGAATAGGAGTTGTTATGTAGATTAACAAGAATAAACAGTTTAACTTGCACCTCCATTTTCTCTATGTTAGGAGCCAGTATTGTTAACCTTTTTGTTGGTATTGTTGATTTTACAGGTCAACTTATATCCCATGAGCAGAGGGTTTACTGCAATAGGAACTGGAGGTGATGATTTTGTCCAAGCGATGGTTGTTGCTGTTGAATCTGTACTTCAGCAACCAATTCCAAAGGTTTGTATGTTGGGCAGGTTTAATTCCGAATAAACTGGTTTGTTTTGATAGTAAGCACAAAGAAGTTGAAAACTATAAAGGTGCATGTGAACTTTCATTAGCTTCACATAAACAAAATGAAAACTTGAATCACCAAAATACTGAACTCATCATTCTTTGTTTAATATGCTTTATTAAAGCAGTTTTATTACCAAACAGAGGTTAAATGTGTCTAGGCAATCCCGGGGAGTGGGAATCCCTAAATGCCTAGATGATGCTTTGATTGGTGAGCAGTGACTTTAGCTGTTGAAGAAGTAAATGGAGAATAAGAGGAAGAACAATAATTGGTATAGGGAGCAGAAGCAAAGGAAGAAAACTATAAGGTAAATAGAAGAAATCACAGAGGAAGAAAACTAGAAAAGGAAGAAGAAACATTTAGTGGGTAGGATGAGGACAGACAAGCTGAGAAGCAAGATGGGTGGGCTTTCTGTCTAGGGCTTTTTCTGGATAAAGAGAGAGGCATGGAAGATTTGGATGAGGAAATGAATATGCAATATTTCATAAAAAAGGAAAAAAAAAAAGAAATTTCAAGATGAATATGCAACTTGTCAAGGAGGTGTGAAAGGAGAATCAAGATCTTAGTCCCTTCTTCCCCCAGTGAAAACCTTATACTTTACTAATAAGCATCATGAAACTTCTATAAGAAACCAAGTGAGGATTCAAGGATGTTTGTCAAAAATTTCAAGAAACCTCTCTAGTTAATGTTGATCTCCCTAGGACCCAAGATACACTGATGTGAGATAATTAGTAATGCTAGGTAATGAACAAAATGAATGAGAATATTATGTAGATGCATGCAATTAAAAAAAAAATAAAGTGGGGGGGGGGGGGGGGGGGGGGGGGGGGGAGGGAGGGAGAGAGTGAAGAATGGTCTCCTTCTGTTGATTTATGTTGGTTGCTTCATCTCTGAACCATATTTGCTGGCTTCCTTTTTCTTCCCACTGTACTTGATCTTTGTAATGATGATAAAGATAGGAGATGGTTGATGGTGATGAATGAATTGGTAGAAAAAGCCTTATTGCAAGGACTGGGGACCCAATTGTCTCTTTAGACTGGGTTGTCTCAGTCTGTCTCAGCTGCTGACTGTCATGGTGGGACACTTGGACAGCCTGGCATCTTGGGACACCATTTATTTTATTTTATTTTTGTTTATTATTATCTCTTCATTCTTGTTTTTAATGTTTATTTTTGTCCATTCCACTATATCCCACTGCTGTTTTGATGCCATACTTGCCCAGGCCCAGATCAGGATGTACTCCGGTGCTGGGATTTAGACTGTTGCCTTGGAATTAGTTATAGATAGATTGGATACAAAATTATGATGGGGTAATGCTTGGATTGAGCAGATTCCCAGGTGCCCACTCAACAATCTCTTGACATCATTTCCCTGCTTCAGATTAGTGGATAACCATTGACAATGGCTTTAAAAATCCTTTTGCCCTTTGAGACGGTGCCTGTACTTTCACAAGTATATTAACCTGTTATAGAAGCTGATGCTAAATACAAACTTTAAAGTCTGTTTACCCATTAAATTATTAACAGACTTGAAGGCTAAACAATCTCTTCAATTGATTTTGAAGGTTGGTCTGCTGCCATTAGCTGTATATGACATGCGTGTATCTAGCTATATATGACAGGAGAGTGTCATCTATGGTCCTCTAGCTTGCACTTTCCTAGAAATAGGGACCACTATTCGAACCCATTCCTAGACTTTGCCTCTGCAGTTGATCAGAAGCTGATTTGAACTGCAAACAGTACAGAACTCATATCCTTCTTATGTGTCATCCCTCTTCCCAATATATTCTTTCTTATGTCATCCCTCTTCCCAATATTTTTCCTGATTTTCTGCCATGATTTTACTCCTCATTTCATTCCAATGCATCATGTCTCTTCAAGCAGTTCTCCTAGAACCTGCATAACATGGCATATGAATTGGGTCTTTCTGGAGTTATTTAATTTCTTTCTCAAGGTGATTGTTATAAATGTATGATTAATTTGCTGATATATTAACTGCTCTGTCATTACTTGCAAGTGTTACATGATAGGCAACTTCATGGTTCTTTTTGAATTGAAGAATCACTGATATTATTCTGCTGTGAGTTTCATTGCTAATGGAGGCTGTTACGTTGCCATACTGGCCTTTAAATATGTTCTGTTTTACCTGTTGCTCTATTTTATGGCCTTAACAACTGCTGTCTTTGCTTTTTGTACTTTTTCATCTTTTTATTTACTCTTGAATTCTTACAACTTTTTTATGAATAAAATAAATTCAAAGCGCTAACCTCAATGAACTCATGCTGCTAAGGCTCCACTCTCCATTTTATCATCATTTTTTGAAAATTCCTGTGAATAAGATTAATGCAGATGTGAACTGATTAGTATGAGAGGCACAAGCCGATCCAATATATTGGAGAATATGCTACAACAATTGATCTTGGATATCAGATTGAGAAGGAACAAGTTGCATTTTAAAAGGTTATGCCAATTAGTAAATTTGGAGTCTTGGGGATTAAGAACTTTTGCTTAGCGTGCAAGTTGATTACCTTTCTTATGAGGTAGAGATAGGAATCAAACATGAAAACTGGAACTCAGACATCTTGTTGGTTAATTATTTTTTAACATATTTGCAACAATGGAACTCAGTGTTGTTAATTTATGACAAAACTCCACTTCTTGTCCCTGACAACTGAAGTTGCTCTATTGTCGGTAATGATATCCTGATTTTTTTATAAAAAAAAACTTTTTACATGTTCAAATAACTCAATGGATAGGATGATATATGTAAGTTATTAGTTTTCTTTGTAATTTCTTTATCCCACCGGGCTTGTCTAACATGCTGGCTGTCAACTTTTGGTCATTATTTTGTTGTTCATGTACTTATGTTAATCGGTTACTGACTTGTTCACGTTCAACTTAATCATATTATATTATATTGGGTGATGAACAGGGACGTGTGACTCAGAAAATGTCCTCAAGGGGCAAGTATGTGTCTGTAAACATTGGACCTATGCATGTTGTCTCCAGTGAGCAGGTATCCTCCCCTTTCTTTTTAAGAACGATTAGTTGGATGCATAATATTTGGTTTGCTGGTTATGTTTTTTCATAAGAGGTGCATGATCTGTTGATCCATAATTCAATTTTGTCCTTCCAGGTGCAAGCTGTATATAATGCCATGAGGAGGGATGACAGAATGAAGTATTTTTTGTAGACTGTTCACATGCTATCCGTATAACAGTCCACATGGATTGGCATTTATGTATTGCTGTAGCTCCATTCTTGAGCTTTGGTAATCTGTGGCAATCTGTCATTTGATCAAGGAGGTCTCAGGTACATCAGACATTGTCTTTTGTTGTTTAGTACTAAAATTCTAGTTTTCATAATTTCCTTTTTGGAGCTTCCCTTGTAACAAAAGGCATTGTCATATAACTAGTAACTCCCTTGTTTTGTGACAGGTTTGATATGGAAGCTGTGGCTCATTCTCTTTTTAGTTCGTTTCTTATATGAAAAATCAAGAGGGCGATATTTATTAGAATCCTTTTGGTGTTATTAATTCTAGATAACTTGAACTTGCAGGCTAATGCTCGTTCCCCTCCCAGAAAATATATCAAGGGACTTCGATTAGTTGTTGTGGCAGAGTTTTTCCCCCTTCCAATTATTAATTAGTATTGCTGATACTGAGACCGTTGCATTATGCTGCCATGTCATATTGACTGAAAGAATCTAAGCATCTAATGGGTGCGTCAAACTGTCTTGTCAGACAAACCATGATACTACCTTGAGTTAATGAGTCGATCTGATCTCAGATCTCCCAATCATAAGGATTTTATGTCAACAAAGTAAATCAGTTATTTATTTGTTAGCTTGGTTATGTGGGTTTAAAAAGATGAAGACAAGATTTTTACTGCTATTTTTTGATATTGGATACATTGTATGCCAAAATGCAGCACATGAACTGGTGTTTATGGTCTGGGTCCCAATTACCATGAGTTGGACCTGGGCTGTGTCAGAATAGATCGAGAAGCTGGATGAGGGAGTAATCCTATAAGCACTTATAATTACCGATCTTCACATCTAGTAGTTAAATATATGCAAGCATGAAATGCCTACTAGCTAGAACTGGCTTGCTCAAGCTTGTTAAAACAGGTAGAGGCTGGAGTTTGTTATTAATAAATAATTGCTTAAAGTTCATCTTGGTTTTGTTTTCTAGCATTATTATCCACATCCATTCAGGGATGCTGCAGGTGAAGCTACCATGCTGCCTTTATAGTTGATCAAGAGTTGAGGCCGATGTTTAATGCCAATCGAATAGAAGCTTTATGGATTATTAATCTCTGCCAAACTTAAGATTTTGATTTCGAGATGTTCATAAGATTTTTAGGGTGGTTGGTATATGGCAGGAAAGTTGAGCCGGTTGAGTCAATGGATTCAGGAAGGTATACGGCAATACAAGATGTCCCATGGTCACGAGCTTGGTAAAAAGTTCACCACAAATTTGGATAATTCGAACTAAGAAGGAAAGAAAGAATATATATATATTGAACTATGGTTATGTACTCATTCACGTGAGGCAAGTCTGGAAAAAGGTAGGAACAAAAATAAACCATAAATAATGGAGAAATTTTGAGAATGAACGATTGGTACGAAACAATGAAAAGTAGTTTAAAGGATTTATGAACATACGAGAACATACTGATGCTATATTCGTCCTCCTAGTGATAGCATGAAATCTTGGATGGTGCATTGAATAAAAATTTAAGCTTAAATTATTCTTTTTTCAAGTTAATTATTTTTTAAATAAATTTATATTTTTTAATAGGTTTATATTTAATTTTAACTAAAGTTGGATGCTTCGACTCAATTCCATCTAATATCTCAATAATTTTATTATTTGATTTCAAATTAATCTGAATGATTTATTAAATCTAAAATATTTTCTATAAATCTAATTTGGACAGCAAATACGTGTAGGGTTCTAATTTAAAATATTATCCCAACATAAAACTAAATCATTTGTAGCCTATTTGCAGATAATAAGCTTGTTTTTTTTTGTACAGTCGAGTGATCACACTAGTCTAGTGCGCGTCAATCTCGATAGATCAGAAAACAGAATTTGTTTCAATACAATTGGATAGTGGCCATCCTGCTTTCAAATCCAAAATCCTGAATGTCAGTCACCACATAGTCAGTCGCAGAGTTGGCTTCCCAATAGACATAGCAGATTTGGGCTCTATGAATCTCCCGAAGGGTAGACCAGATGTCGACAAGAATAGGGTTGGTAGGAACCTGTTGTAACAGTCCTATCGAAGCCATCGAATAATAGTGAGAGTCCTCAATAAAGAGGCTATGAGCATGAAGGATTCGAGTGGCGTAGGTAATGCATGCCCAAGCAGTATAGAGCTCAGCCAAAGGAGTAGAGGAATCAAGGAGTTTGAATCCACCCGCTGCTAACATCACTCCATCAATCCTTCAGATAATAAATGCTGAGCCAACAAATCTACCTCGAATAATCCCATTGAAGTTGATTTTGACAAACCCTGGAGGGGGGCTTCCAAGAGATAAAGACCGTATGCCGATCCGCTGCAGCAGAGAAGCCCTAGTGGCCAAAACTGTCAGAATCAATAGCATTGCAGTGGAGTAAAAATTTCATAGATAATGGTATGGTTTTCCTCACAATCTTATAGGGAGATGCAATTTCGTTAGTGAAGATAAATTTATTCCACGATAACCAAATCTGGTAGGCTGTAATAGCCCAAATAGAGCACTGCTGTTGTGCATCCCTCCGAATATCACACAGAAAAGCAGTCCGCTAGGAAGCATTGCCGCGCTCCCTAGGGTGATATCTCGTAATTTGCTATATCTGTTGCGCTTTGGGATATATGAAGATGGCATGATCAATAGTCTCCTCCTCTTGTCTGCATAATAGGCAAGTAGCTTGAATTGATAGTCCCCTTCGAGCTGCCAGGGAGCAAGCAGGAAGGCATTCCCACATAAGCTTTCAGATAAAGAGCTAGATTTTGAGATGAATGGAGAGCTTCTAAATTCACTTTGCATCCCTCGAATGCTGAATCTGTGGCCTAAACATCTTCATGAGATCCTTAGTAGGAGCACTAGGAAGGCATGATCTCTTCCATAATCTAGTATCAGGAATCTGCCCCGGTGTGAGCGGAATCAAGAGAATCCGACGAGATAGTTCCATTCCAAAAAACTGGGACACCATAGGAATGTGCTAAGAGAAGTGATCCGGAGAGATCAGGTCAATAACACGCATGCTGCTAGGAACATCAACACTGATAAAGGTAGGCTAGAGTGAGAGTGAAAGATCAGCTACCCATGAATCCTGAACAACATCTACCGAGAAACCATCTCCAATCATCCACGTGATATTGCTTAAGATCATCGGGACATGCCGACAGACCTCCTTCTAGAAGAAAGAATATTCTTGAGAAGAATGAAAATCCGTAGATGATGTCCACATCCCACATCTAGCATGCATAAAGGAGCTCCATAAGCAATGCGGGTCAAGTATGAATCTTGTAGCATGCCTAGCAATCATAGCCGCTCTCCTAACTGTTAGAGACTGTATACCAAGGCTACCTTCGGACATTGGCAGGCAAACAATATCCTAAGCTAGCATATGGATACCATGACCGTCCTACATAGAGCCCCAGAGGAAGTCCCTAAAGTATCTCTTTATCCTCCTCAGACAGATCATTGGGATAACAACATTGGATAGTAGATAGAGAGGAAGAGAAGTAAGAACTGAGCGTAGCAAGGTAATCCTCACCATCAATGATAGACCCATGACTTGCCATCCATCAAGGCGGTCATAGACCCGACGCTCTAGATCAATATAGTTGCTGCTCCATGGCCATCTTCCCGTGATAGGGATCCCAGATAATATAGCTGGTCAGTCTAAATAGTGATTCCCAAGGTATGGAGGATGGCTTCCCTATTTCTGCCCTTAGTCTTTGGACTAAAACAGATCATGAACTTTTGTAGATTAACTTTTTGACCAGAGGCCTAATAGTAATACTGAATAATGGAGGTAAAAGTGATCGCATTACAGACAAAAGCCTGGCCCAGCAAAATATAGTCTTCTGCGAACAGGAGATGAGAGACCGAGGGGCCGTGAGGCCCCGCAGTGAATGGAATAATACGAAGATCATGCTGCGCCTAAGAGAATGCTCGAGATAGATCATTAGCAGCAAGGATAAACCGGAAAGGGGATAGAGGGCATCCCTGACGCAATCCCACCGCAGAGTGAAAAAAGTTGGTCTGATTGCCGTTTATGATAAGAGAGAATGATGGCCTAGTAATACATGTCAAGATCCAATCAATAAAGAGATCATCAAACACAAATTCCTAAAGAGTACGATGTAGAAATGTTCAGCTCACTCTATCATAAACTCGCTCCATATCTAATTTGACTGCCATAAGACACTGACGGGCAAGGGATCTTTGTAGATCATGCATAAATTCCTGGGCTATAAGGATATTATCAGTAATACAATGCCCTTTGATGAAGGCCTCCTGCTCAACAGAAATAATCCGAGGTATCACATTCTGTAGGCATATGGCTAATATATGAGCACATACCTTATACAAGGTAGTGCAAAGGCTGATGGGCCTATAATGAGCAGCAGTGGAAGCATTAGAATGCTTGGGCATAAGAGTAATGAAAGTATGATTCCAATTAGCAGGAATGGATTTAGATTGGAAGACGCTCAGGATAGCCCACACCACATCTTGACCTACAATACTCCAATAGCAACGAAAGAAAAAAAGGTGAAAATCCATCAGGCCTAGAGGTCTTGCTAGACCCAAGTTCCCATAAAGCCATCCGAATCTCATCTGATGTAATCAGCCTAATAAGGAGGTTGTTCTCTTCTGTAGAGACCTCCTAGAAGTCGGAACAGGATGGACAGGAGACCCCTCACCATTATGCTCCAACCATCTGGACTGAAAGAAATGGAATAGCAGATCCCTAATAACATGATTATCCTTCTGATAACACCCCTCCTCATCAACAAGGCTTCGAATCCTGTTTGCCTCATGCCGCTTCAGAGTAGCCTGGTAAAAAAATTTAGTATTACGATCCCCTACTTGAATCCACTGTATTCGAGATCTCTGTCGCCAATAAATTTTCTACTACTATAGAAAAGAGTGGTGAAGAGCTAGCTTAGCTTGGAGAGATGTAATGTCATGATTAGGGAGGCAGCCTTCCTGATCTTCTTGACTTTGAAGATTAGCAATGTCAGCTTCCACCTGCTCAACTTGCCTCACTATGTCTCCAACCTCCACTCTATTCCATGTAGAAAGTCTGCACCTCGCTAACTCAAGACACCTAGACAGCCTATATGTATCATTACCTCTCATAGGTAGTCGCCAAACCTGAGCAATAAGGGACCGAGCAGAGGAGTAGAAAGTCCATAATTGCTCACACTGAAACAGTCTCCGTTGCTGAGTATCAACATCAGTAGAAATCAGGATGGGACAATGATTAGAAGCAATCCTTGGAAGGTGAGTAATGGTGGTAGAAGGATAACTCTGAATCCACTATTCCGTGGCCATAGCCCTATCTAGTCTCTCTCAGACACGAGCTAACCCTATCGATTATTATACCAAGTGAATTGGGGACCTGAGAACTCCAAATCCAGAAACCCAGCAGAAGAGATAACGGCCATGAACTCCGAAATGTTCACAAAACTAGTAGGCAGTTTGCCCCCTTTCTTTTCATTGGCTCCAACAATATAGTTGAAGTTTCCAGTTATGAGGGTTGGAACACCCTGGTTAAGAAGAGAGCGAAGTTCATCCCAAAGAGCACATCTCTTCCGAAAGTCAGTACTGGCGTAAACACTCGAAAGGAGCCATGGGTCAGATGTCTCCTCAGAGATAACAAGTGCAATATGCTGATTGTACTGATGAAAGGCATCCACTTTAATAGAAGTGTTGTACCAAAGAGCCAAAATACCTCTAGACTTCATTGCATAAAAGGCCCAAGATTTGGAAACATGTCTCCTAAAATGGGCCAGGCTATTACCCGACAGTCGGGTTTCCAATAAAACACAAATATCAAAGCTATGAAGATGCACAAGTCTTCCAAAGGAGAAGCGAAACGATGGTTTCCGGGCTCCTTTGACATTCCATATCAAAATCTTCATTTGCTGGTTGGGGGGTTTTGGACCCATCCTGGTCCTCCAGCATGTCATCATTAGGGCGTTCATTAATCGGGGTACCACCCTCAGGGCTCTGTCTAGCACACTCCATTTCTGCTTCAGTCTCTCTCATCAGAGGGGATAGGGCCATAGTCTGGGAGTTATGGCGCTTCCCCAATATGGCATCCTTGAGGCAAGAGATAAATGATTCGTGGTGTCATCCCTCTAGGTGAATTGTCCCAATAGAGGACACATCCTTATGGGTAGACTTGAGCCCCGCATCAACCAGAGTGCCAGGGCCCTAGAGTGAACTCAGGGCTGCTGAAAAAGTAAATTGATCTTCCTTGATATTTGAGCCAGCTTGGATTGCTTTCCCTTTCCCTTTAGCATTTTTGGAAATCACTTGCTGAGTGATAGATTCCGCAGGCTTGGCCCTCTTGGATGGGCTAAGGTAGGCATCCTTGCATCCCTTGGGCCGACCAATCCATTTATCAGTGCCAAGGATGGTGAAGGAATTCTCAAAAACCAAGTTAACTTTCAAAGCTTTCTGGGGACCCCTTAACTCTGAGAGAGTTTCAGCCATAGTTTCAGCTTCAGCCATAGTATCAAAAACCAAATGAGTTTCAGTCTCGGCCATCGTATCAGGCAAAGAAATAGAGCTTCTCCCTTTAACCTGGTTCACCACTCCCTTACCAGCTGATAACTGACTTGAAATAGAGTTAGGGGGAAGCCTCACCTGTCCGGGATTGTGGAGGCGCCGCTGAGCTACCTTCACCGGCATTTGCTAGTCCTTCGCCAAGATCGTATGTGTGTCAGACCCAACGTTCTTCGAAGCAGCCGGATTCTTCTGCCTCAGCTTCTGCTCAGATCCTTGGGGAGCCCTTCTCTATAAAAGGGCAGCCATCCAAGGGCCATATTTAGCTCCAGTCATTGAAGTCTCTGGTACCGGCGAAGCCAAACAGGGGCCTCTGAACTACAGGGAACCACAACTGGGGTATATGCCTTCAAGGTGCTCGTAGGCAAACTATTACCAAAAGGGGGAGCGTCTTCCCCGTACACGGACACCCGACCAAAGAGGTCTTCCCAGGTCAACTTGCACGCACGCCCAGGCAAAGCCTCCCCTGCTCTTTTCCATCGTTGATGAATCAAAAGCAACAAACTCACCTGCTGGCGAGAGGATTGTACGCAGGATGTCTTTCTGCCAAAATTTCAGTGGTAGTTTGGGCAACCACACCCAGAGAAGGGCAGTTGTCACTGAATCAGCCGCCAGGATGAACTCCGATCTCCATTCTGCAGTGGCGATCAATTGACCATTAACAATCCAAGGGCATCCTAGCACCAAGTTCTTGGCATGGGGATTAGAAAAACAAAGATATAGCACCGATGAGCAAGGGTAACAGCTTCAACCTCATCGAAAACACCCGAACGTCGAAATTCTCGGATGATGACATCCGGTGGAATCCATCGCGTTATGCTTCTTGCGATTATGGCTTTCATTTTTCAGCATATTTCTTCCTCAGCCAAGGCCTCCGACGGAATTTGAATGATTTTTGGAAAGCTCGCCTCCAGCTCCATCACCTCTGTCGGAGATGGTGATGGAGAAACCCACACAAACTGGCTTCCCATTGCGCTTCGCCAGGACATCCTTCCGTCCTTGCATCCGCACCGCTAGATGCAGGGAGGACATCTTTCGCCATCTTCTAGTAAAGTTTGATCACAGTGATCGGTGAGGTTCGCCGGAGAATAGTCAGGAAAGAAGAAGTGCACGAATTTTAAAGTACGGTTCAGAGCAAATACACAGTACAACAAGCTTGTTTGATAAAAGTGGAGCAAAGTTTCCGATTTCTAGCCTTATTTTCGAGTGCTAACTAGCTAGGCGAGCGGCCTAAATAACGATCCAGGTACCCCCGGTGAACTTAGTTTCCCATCACTCATCCTTCCATTCCCGGGAGTAGAGATGGGCACTGGGCCGTGCCATGCCAAGCACGGCCCAGGCCTGCTGTGCCTAAAAATTTACCGTGCCGTGCCTGGCACAGACCATTAACAAATGGGCTATGCCAGACACGGCACATTAAAAAAAATTCAAATTTGGCACGGCCCGTGGCCCATTTTAAAATGGGCCATGGGCCATGCCAGCACGGCCCGTGCTTTGGCACGGCCCATCAGGGCCGTGTCCAGCACAGCCCAGCTGGGCCGTGCTAGGGGCCGTGCCATGGCACGGCCCACCACGGCCGTGCCATGGCATGGCACGTGGTGCCTACCTAGGCACCACCTGTGGTGCCTAGGCTAGGCACCACTCTTATCTAGGCACCACGTGGTGCCTGCAGGTGGTGCCTATAGGCACCACCTGCATGTACTGATGCCTAGGCGCATCGGTACATGGTGCCCAGGCACCACCTTGGTGCCTGGGCACCAAATTTTTCACCAAATTTTTTTAGCCGTTTTTAATGGCTATATAGCCGTTAAAAATGGCTATATCTATTTTTAACGGCTATATAGCCGTTAAAGACTATTGGGAGGAGTTTAGACCATTTTACCCCTCTCAACAGTCATATAACGGCTATATCAAAGGGTAATTTTGAAAAAAAAAATTTAGAAATTCTATAAATAGATGAACTCTCCCTCATTCTTACCACACCAAACCAATTCCTCTAATACTACCATTTCTCTCTTCCAGCAAGTGCTCTAATAGATTAGCAATTTAATTTTTAGTTTGCAAGTATTCTTACAAGTGGCAAGTGCTCAAGCAAGTAGTCAAAGTGCTACAAGATCAATTCTTGTTGAGAGGCGAGAGCGCAACAGGAAGCTCACAAATCTCGGCTCCACGCCTCCACCTCTAATCTTTTCTCAATTCCTTTTTGTGGGTTAGTTTTTATTTTTTTACATTTATTAATTAAAAATTTTAGATATGGCATCTTTTAACGAAAGTAATTTTAACATGCACGCTTTTTCTGAGGGTGAGAAAACTAATCCCAAGGACCCCAACGCCAATCCCAACTCCAAGTTCCATCTAGAGCTAGTGTCAGTGAGTGTCAACCTCTTCTCGTAAGAGGACTAGTAATGTTTGGATTGATTTCGATAGAATTATGGTTGATGGAGTCTATAAAGCAAAATGTAAAAATGTGCAAAACTTTACAGTTGTTCTAGTACTGGGGGAACAGGGCATCTAAGAAGACATCAAGAGAGTCATAGGATGCATGATTCCAGTCAGCAAGGACTCCTTAATATACAAGAAGGATTACTTTTAGGCAATTTTGCATATACCACGAAAATCAAAGAAAATTACTGGTAAAATGGATAGTTCAAGATGAATTACCTTTTAGTTTATCTGAATCTTATAATTTTGAAAGATATGTTCAATTAGGTCTACAACCTGCTTATAAAAGAACTAGTAGGCGTACCTTTAGAAGAGTGGCTATGATAAATTTTTTAGCAATAAAACAAAGTTTAACGGAAAGCCTCTCAATTTAAATGCTAAAATTTCTTTAACTTCTGATATTTGGACGGCATCTGTAGGTAGTAATTGTTTTATTTCTGTTACTGCTCATTATATTGATAATGATTGGCAATTAAATAAACAAATTATTATTTTTCGTGCTTTTGATTTTCCACATTCAGGACAATAAATTTTAAATATTATTTATCAAACTGCATGCTCATATAATATTAATAAAAATAATATCAATTACTTTTGATAATGCATCTAATAATAATTCTGCCGTGCATTATTAAACGACTCTTTACATCCCATTTTAGATGGATAATTATTTCATATTAGATGTGCATGTCATATATTAAATCTTTCTGCTCAATTTGGCATGAACATAATTCAAGAGGTTATTTCAAAAATTAGAAATGCAGTTTCTTTTATTCATGCTTCAAGGTCAAGACTTCAAGAATTTAAACAATTATGTGTAGATCATGGTAAACGTTTAAAAAATTTAAACTTGATGTAATAACTCGTTGGAATAGTACCTATGCCATGATACATGATGCATACCCATATAATAACTTATTAAGTGCTTATATTAATGAGCGTGGATTAGGATTTACATTGACTGAAGCTGATTGGAATCAAGGTAAAATTTTAAAAGATTTTTTAGTTACTTTTTATGATGCTACAAATGTTCTTTCAGGTATTTATTATCCAACTTCTTGTTCATTTTTACAAAAAGCATATGTAAGTAGTGAAAAATTTAAAGAATATAGATATCATGAAGTTTTAATGCCTATTATACATAATATGGAAACTAAATGGAATGAATATTGGAATAGGATATGTCCATTGCATAACTTAGCTGCTGTTTTTGATCCTAGAGTTAAATTAAATGGTGTAATTTTTTTAATTGATCAATATTGTGAAAACATGAATCAAAATCCTGAACCTGCTAAAGATAAGGTAACATGACTTCTTAATGATATTTATTATTTATATAATGATAAAATTTGTGGATCTAGAATACCTGTTCAAAGCTCTGCTTCTTCTTCTAGATCTCGTTCGTCATCTATTTTTTCATTCATTAGAAGACACGCACATGCTTCATCATCTTCGTCTTTAAGTAATGAATTGGAATTTTATTTACGAAACGATCTTCATTCTGCATATGATGAAGATCAAATAGAAAGTCTAGATGTATTAGCTTGGTGGAAGAATGTTAAAAATTAATATCCTATTATGTCTGCCATTGCACGAGATGTTTTAGTTGTGCCGATGTCCACAGTAGCATCGGAATCCGCTTTCAGTGCAGGTCGACGTATTTTAACGAAAAGAGAAGTAGGATGACTGGCGAGACAGTTGAGATGCTTATCTGCTTCAAAGATTGGTTGGATGCTGAGGCGAGGCTTCAAGATAAAGGTGAACATGACTTAACCAGCGAAGATGACGATGACACAAATACTACTAATGACTGATGAGTGATGAGTGATGAGTGAGTCATTTCTTTTACTTTTATAATTATATATTTTTATTTTTAAAATTGTTAAAAACTTAAAGTAAGTCATCTTTATTTTTTTCTTTCTATTTTTTTCTCCTTGCTTATTGTATTATGTTCTGGAGGTCAGGCCTAGCCCCCCTCCCTTCTGTATCATTTTGATTTTAAATTAATAAACTGGTAGGGGTCTATGCCAAACCCCCCACCTGTAAGGTGGCTTTATATTAATAAAATTTCTTTATGCCTAATAATTTTTAATTTATCAAAAAAATATTTTTTTTACAATTTTTTTTATTTGAGTTGTGCATAGGCCAGGCCCCAGATGGGCCGTGCCTGGCACGGCCCACCTGAGCCAGCACGGCCTGGGCCGTGCCGGCACGGCACGGCGGGCCGGCCCAGGTCCGTCATGGGCCATGCCGTGCTGGGCCAACAGAAAAAAATTTTTGCGCCTGGTACGACACGGTTCAGTGGGCCGTGCCGGCATGGCCCGGTACTGTAGTAGTACGGGGCCGTGCCAGGCACGGCCCATGTGGGCCTGGGCCGTGCCGTGCCATGGGCGGCACGACCCAGTGCCCACCTCTACCCGGGAGCCGGAACCAAAATGGATTCCAAATGGAGGGAAGAAGGAAGAGTAAAGGAGTAGAAAGAAGAGACAAGAGAAAGAGAAGCGAGGAGACGCCAAGTTCTGCGAGTTTATCCTTTTTTTTTTTTTTGCTGTTTATAATTTATATTCGCGGCAGCATTTCGTTCGATCAACTGGCAATTAAAGAATCCGATGGAATTGGAGAAAGTTTGGATATTTGTGATTCTTTTTTAGGATCTCATTGGAGGATTTGCTCGAAGTAATGGACTCTTTTATCCATTTCGGTATCTATGTACGTTTCCCGTTGTTTTTCTTACTGAAGTGAACTGCCGTTCATTTCAAGAGGTCTCGGGTGCTGGAAATTGATCGTTGATTTGACCCTTTGGCGGTCTTCTTGATGGTAAAGATCGCGACTTGAACAATTTCCATTGGAATATTCTTAAGTAGAAGCAAACAAACATGAAATAACTTTCATTTATTAATAAATTTTGTTGCTAATAGGTGTTTGCATGATTCTAATACTTGCATTTCATTGGATTTGGAGTTGAAATTTAAGGAACTTTTGTTGGGAAGGAAAGTGGCTCCTACTGTCACTGTGAGATCACCATAAAAACCGAGGTCTAACCCCAAATTGACACTGATAGATGGAAAACTTGCTTTAGAAACCTGATGGAATTCTGAGTATTACTTGGAGTATGATAATAAGTCCTTTGGCTCATAAATCCGTGTCTAGTTAGGTGGAGAAGGGATACGTGACCTTAAGTAAAGAAGATGTTGAAGCTCCGTGAATAGAAAGAAGAAATGGCAGTTGTGGAAGACACACATAGAGAGAGAAGGAAACAAGAAAAGAGGGATTGGACAACTTGGCTTGGTTCATTTTTGAGCTCAAATCAGTCTTGGGTTTGTCTCCCATGCTTTTCTTTGATTATACTTGATATTCTCCTGTACTCTTTAGAGTTTATCTTGTATCTGTCTCTCATATAGAATTCTCTTGAAAAGTGTTCTACAACCATGTTAACTGGTATAGTCTCCTGTAATTTGTCTTGAAGTTTGTTTATTACAATGGATCTCTCACTTCTTTGATGGATGCAGCTCAGATTTTGAGTGAACTCTCTCAAAGCTTGGTGTGCCATGACGGTTTTATTTTCTTATTTTTATTGTTTTATGTTAATTGTCCTAGGTTGCAACAATTGGTGTTAAGAGTATGGAGTTAAGAGGGAGGAAGATAGTAAATTGTTTGTGAAAGTAGGCAGCTTGACCAAATTTGTGTTGAAAATTATAGTATAATATATTCCAATATCCAAAAGTTTCCTTCCCTCCAAAACCAATATCCAAAAGTTTCCCTTCAAAAGCTTACCCTTCTTTGTCATGAAACCACACTTTTAGTCCCATATGAAAAACATAACAAAACTTACTCTTACTTATATATGTGTTACTCTCTTACTTGGTTGAATTGTTGTGAGAAAGCTCACGCACGCGCGAGCCGGGCCAAGCCCAATGCAAATCGATGGAGCCGATTTCGGAAACCAGTTAATCGGGCGCGTCGCGTGTGATCATCGCGCGCATGGGGGGTGCAAGTATTCATTAGTCTCTTACTTGGCTTCACAAAAAAAGCCATGTTAAAAATTGTCAGGAAAGTGGTTTCTATTCCTATTGCCACTATTAGATCACCATAAAAAGCCGAGTTGAAGTAGGACTCATGCTTGTGACCCCCAAATTGTCTTGTGATAGGTGGACTTGCTTTAGAAGCCCGATCTGATTCTGAGTATTACTTGGAACAGGACAAGTAGTCCTTCAGCCTACAAATCATGTTTGGTAGGGTGAAGAAGAGGCGGGTTACCTCTTGTATAAAAGATGTTGGAGTTCTATGAACCGTTGTGCATGAAAAAGGGTGCTCCGTGAGTGGAATGTCTGTGAATGTGAGAGAATAGAAGAGAGAAAGAGAAGGAAAGAAGAGAAAGAAGGAAAAAGAAAAAAAGGGGATTGAGTGGCTCAGCTTGGTTGATTTCTAAGCTCAGATCAGTCCCTGGTTGGTCTTAGCTCTTGTGCTTTTCATTGGTTTTACTTGGTATTCTCCTGTACTTCTCAGAGTTTCTCCTATATCCATCTCTCTTATATAATTCTCTCAAAATAGAGGCTAGAGCTAAGCTTAGTGGCATAGTCATTGTAATTATCTTATCTTATCTTTTTTCTTTTTTGATGGTGGATGTAGCCTAGATTTTGGGTGAACAACAGTGTGCCGTGCCCTTTTTTTATTATTTTATTCAGTTGTTTCTGGGATTTTATAAACTTCATCCTATAATGCAGGCTCATGCATTGGGCAATAAAATGTTATCCTATAAATATAAGGATGCTCTATGTTTTTTTATCATTGGATTTAAAAAAAATCTGGAAAAAAAACTTTTTAGAAGATCTATTTGTCAACATATTGCAGTTATGTATAAATCAATTATTGCTATGTTCATAAATAAATTATTTATGGAGTTCAAGCTCTATAAGTCTGCCTTGGCAATTAAGGGATTCTGCTGCTAGGCATCTTTCCAAACTTGATCATGGCTTTGCACTTGTCTTTTGCAGAGTATTCACAAACTTTGGCTCTTTTGTAGATATACAACTCATGGCTAGTCCACTATAAAGATATATAACTTTTTTTAAATGCATTGGGATTACAAGATATTGTCTTTATCTATGTATTGTACCTATGTACTCCATTCACAAACTTTGGCTCTATTGTAGATATACAACTCATGGCTAGTGCACTATAAAGATATATAACTTTTTTAAATGCTTTGGGATTACAAGATATTGTCTTTATCTATGTATTGTACCTATGTACTCCCTCTGTTGATAACTATGAATGGTGAGCTGTTTCAAGATGGTGACATCTTATCATGCATAAATTTTGTTCTCTATTGAAAACTCGATAATTATCATATTGTCTAGAAAAGTTTGGATCTGATGACGCCAAGTCACCTTCTTCAAACGTCGGGGAAAACGGACGTCTCGCTCCGGGAAGTCCTGCAAGAAAAGTCCCCGAGGACCGGTGGCACCGGTGGGGACCCTCCGACGATCAAGTCAGTGGCTTGGGTTCAGACAAAGAACCGCCCCCCGCGAAGAAAAGCTGAGGCAGTTAGGGTTTTGAGCAGGGAGGAAGAAAGTTCTGAAAAAACCCGGGGATTGGATCTGGCCCATATCCCCCATATATCTCTTTTTCTTACCTGTCTAAAAAAACCCCCTCTGCAGCTTCGGAAGACCTTTCTTTTGTACCGTTCTTGATGGACGTGGCTGGGCTCCTATTGCTAGAGGCGGCGAGTCGTACATCCTAGTAAGGCATAGTGGCGCATAGAGGCGTGCAATGCGCCAAACATCGTTATGAGACATGACCCCCCGTACCGGGGCACCTTTTACAGGACTACGAAATGGTACTACGGCAAGGCACTGCCATGTGCCGGAGATCATGCATGAGCACCGTACTTGCTGACAGTTGCTGTTTTCTGTGGCGGTTGAATAGCATGTCGACCATCCACCCTGAGGCCAGTAGGGGCCCTGGGTTTAAGGAAACGACGACCCCACCCCGACCCCGAGGGGGTGCCGGAGGTGGGGAAATGACCGTCCACCCCGAGGCTGGTAGGGGCCCCGGGGTTCAGGTACGATTTCCCCGCTCCCGACCCCGAGGGGGTGCCGGGAATGGGGAAATGACCGTCCACCCCGAGGCGGTAGGGGCCCCGGGGTTCAGGTACGATTTCCCCGCTCCCGACCCCGAGGGGGTGCCGGAGGTGGGGAAATGACCGTCCACCCCGAGGCGGTAGGGGCCCCGGGGTTCAGGTACGATTTCCCCGCTCCCGACCCCGAGGGGGTGCCGGGAATGGGGAAATGACCGTCCACCCCGAGGCGGTAGGGGCCCCGGGGTTAAGGTATGATTTCCCCGCTCCCGACCCCGAGGGGGTGCCGGGAATGGGGAAATGAGGGGGCACCCCGAGGCCGGTAGGGGCCCCGGGGTTAAGGTATGATTTCCCCACTCCCGACCCCGAGGGGGTGCCGGGAATGGGGAAATGAGGATGCACCCCGAGGCCGGTAGGGCCCCGGGGTTAAGGTATGATTTCCCCACTCCCGACCCCGAGGGGGTGCCGGGAATGGGGAAATGAGGATGCACCCCGAGGCCGGTAGAGGCCCCGGGGTTAAGGTATGATTTCCCCGCTCCCGACCCCGAGGGGGTGCCGGGAATGGGGAAATGAGGATGCACCCCGAGGCCGGTAGAGGCCCCGGGGTTAAGGTATGATTTCCCCGCTCCCGACCCCGAGGGGGTGCCGGGAATGGGGAAATGAGGATGCACCCCGAGGCCGGTAGAGGCCCCGGGGTTAAGGTATGATTTCCCCGCTCCCGACCCCGAGGGGGTGCCGGGAATGGGGAAATGAGGATGCACCCCGAGGCCGGTAGAGGCCCCGGGGTTAAGGTATGATTTCCCCGCTCCCGACCCCGAGGGGGTGCCGGGAATGGGGAAATGAGGATGCACCCCGAGGCCGGTAGAGGCCCCGGGGTTAAGGTATGATTTCCCCGCTCCCGACCCCGAGGGGGTGCCGGGAATGGGGAAATGAGGATGCACCCCGAGGCCGGTAGAGGCCCCGGGGTTAAGGTATGATTTCCCCGCTCCCGACCCCGAGGGGGTGCCGGGAATGGGGAAATGAGGATGCACCCCGAGGCCGGTAGGGGCCCCGGGGTTAAGGTATGATTTCCCCGCTCCCGACCCCGAGGGGGTGCCGGAGGTGGGGGAAACGATAGTGATCACCGTTGCCTTTGCTGACGGCGTTGGGATCAGTCATATCAGATGCCCCCTCGCCCCTGGGGCGAAGCGGGTCCCGCCGCTAAGGCCCAAGGGGCGTTCTCCACGTGGCTGATCCCTAGCCTTGCTCTTCATGCGGACGGTACGGCGGATGTGAAGAGACGGCCTTCCGTACCACGACAGCCACGATCGCCCTCGAAAGCGAGGATCAGCTCTTCGAAGTCCGCGCGAAAAGGCGCGTAATGATTTCTCCTCATTATGGCAACATCAGAGGGGGCCCCACCGTCGGGTGGGGGTGCACCGCGCCACGCGCCGGGGCACTCATCGAGGCAAGCCGGCGTATGGTGAAGGGCCGCGTGGCCGACGGGACGTGGCGGGACGTTTTGAAAATCCAATAAAGCCAGGCGAGGGGGGGATGAACCGCCACCACACCACCTTCATCGTCATCCTCCTCATTTGCTCTCTCTGGGCTCCTGCAATCCCGCGAGCCTGCGTTCAGTTCTTGTTTTCCCAGGTCAGCTTCATCCGCCATCCATTTTTCTTTCTTCTTCTCTCATGAGTCTACCTTCTTGGACCTCGGAGGACGGTTCTGAGGACCGTCCTTCTGCGAGGCTCCAAACTCCTTCTCCCTCTCCTCCGATTGAGTGGTCCTCTGATCCAGAGGACCACGTCCCTTTGGCCCGGCGACGGGCCGCTGGCGGAGCCATCGGCGGAGCTCCCTTGAGGGGCCGCCAGCGGGGGTTGGGACCTCCTCGAGGGTGGAGGAATCCCCAGAGGGGGTGGCCTCCTCGATAACGCGATCGGATCTGGAAAGGATCCGGGCCCGTTATCGAATCCCTCCAGAGATCGACCTTTTTCTACCGACCCCTGATGACCGGGTCGTCTCCTCCCGGCCCGGTCGCGTTGCTTTCTATGAGGTCTGCCTACAGGTGGGCCTCCGTCCTCCTTTTCACCCTTTTTTCATCACACTTCTTGATTTCTTTTCTCTGACCCCCTCCCAACTAGTCCCGAACTCCTGTCGGGTCATTAGTGCGTTCGTTATCCTTTGTCACCGCCTAGGTATTGTTCCTAGGGTCAGTCTTTTTCGCAACTTTTATTCTCTTCGGGCCCAGAAGGGATGGTGGGTGTTTCAGCCCCGTCCCAATAGGGTCCTTAAACTTCTCTTGCCCTCGTCAATTAAGGGGTGGAAACCCCGTTTCTTTTTTGCTAATGTGGACCAAGTTCGGTCCCGGTGGGGGGACCCTGACCTCCGAGGGAATGTTGCGGCCGTTCTACCTGGGGATCGAGAGGCGATGGGAGTACTGCTGACCACCGAGATCCCCAGGTACACCCTACTGTTAGGGGAGGAGAACTTCGAACAGGCAGGCCTCATCTCCCATCGGGGTAAGTTCTTTCCCACTTAGCTAGAAATCCTGCCCTTTTCCTTTCTCTTCTTTTTTTTTTTTTTTTTTTTTTTTTTTTTACATAGCTTTGAAAACTTGACTTTATGTTGCGCAGCGATGAAGATCCCAACCGCGAAAGTGATGAAGGCCGCTAAGAAAAGGGCCCGAGAAGGGCAGCCCCGGGACCAGCGAGCTCCAGCCCCGAAACGCCGGTTGGTGCAGACCCCCTCTCCGGCACCAGCCCCGCCCCCGGCCCCGTCACACCCCCCGTCTGTCCCGGAGGTTGACCTCACGGCCGACACTCCACCAGAGGTGGGGGCGACTGCAGGAGCCACCACGGAGGAGCCGGAAGTGGGGGCACATGTGCCAGCTGGGGATTTTCCGGCCGTCGAGAGAGCGTCCCCATTAGACGCCGCTAGAGACTGGGGCGAGGGGCCATCAGTCCCTGCGAGCCCATCCCCCGAAGGGCCACTCGGGAGCGGACCACACACAGAGCCGGGGAGCTCAGGAGCGGCGGAGAGGGGCGAAGGTGCGCCTAGGCAGACTCGGGACGTCCTGGACGACGGCCGGTGGGCCGAGCGGACCCTGGGTCCGATTTTTGACCTCGGGGTTATAGAAGATCTTAGCCATATGGGGGCGGGCGCGTTTTTCCGAGATTCTTACGCCGCGGTGGTTAAGGCAAGTGATTTTCTCGCCCTCTTCCCCTTACTGTTCCTACATTCATACATGTACTCTGTTGACCTGGGCCTGCGTGCAGATCGCCCACTCCCTGAGGGCCGCCCGGGAGGTGATCCATGGGGGGAAAAAGGTTCTGCGGGAGACGCAGAAGGAGGCCGAGGAGGCCCGGCACCGCGCGGAAAAGGCGGAAAGGGCACTAGAAGCGGTCAAAGACGCCTGTGCCAGCGAGGTGAGGACCGCCGTGGGTCGTGCGGAAATGGAGGCCAATCGCGCGCGCGCGGCACTCTCCCAGATGGCGGAGGCTGAGAGCGCCGTCATGGCCAGGAACATGCACATCTCCGAATTAACTTCTGCGCTCCAAGAGGCCGAGAACCGGGCGGGCGTGGCAGCGGAGAAGCCAGAATGGCCAGAGAAGAGATAGACAAGGCTCGGGAGGCTGAAAGGACCATGGCGGAGGCCCTTGCCGCTGAGAAGGCCCGTGCTGCTGGACTTGTCGAAGAGTACAAGGCATCCGATCGTTTCACAGATGACCTAGCCGAAGCCTCGGCTGCTGTGTACCTTGACGGGTTCCAACACGCTAAAGAAAGGGTGGCCCGGGACTTGAATTTCCCCCGGGCCTTGGAGATCGAGCTGTCAGACCAGACTTCCTCCGACGATGAGCCCGCCCCGGGAGAGCCATGAGCCCGGGTCTGCGACTTAGCTTCTTTTCCTTTTTTGTAAGCCCGACCTCGTCGGTATTTTGTAATTCCTAATTAATGAAAATACTTTTTTACGATGATCTTCGTGTTATTATTAATTTCACCAGTTGATATATGGCCCTTCGACTTTATTCGTCCCGACAACTCCAGGGAACCCCTCCCCACCTGCGCCAGCCTTCCTTAATTACATAGACCCACGAATCAGGGCTAGACAGGGTCGAACCCTGGGGGCGGAGGTGCCGCTGGCCGGCGATCATGCCGGTAGGGTGTCGGGTCTTGGCTGTGAAGAATTGTTGGTGCACCGTTCCGCCAGCGGTTAGCCGAGTTTTATGCCTGATCGGCGCAGGGCTTAAACGCCGACGGGGTGCCGGGCTTTTGTTGCTGAGAGCCGGTGGTACACCGCTCTGCCAGTGGTACACTGGGCTTATGCCTGGCTGGTGCAGGGCTTTGAGTGCCGACGAAGTGCCGGGCTTTTGTTGCTGAGAGCCGGTGGTACACCGCTCTGCCAGTGGTACACTGGGCTTATGCCTGGCTGGTGCAGGGCTTTGAGTGCCGACGAAGTGCCGGGCTTTTGTTGCTGAGAGCCGGTGGTACACCGCTCTGCCAGTGGTACACTGGGCTTATGCCTGGCTGGTGCAGGGCTTTGAGTGCCGACGAAGTGCCGGGCTTTTGTTGCTGAGAGCCGGTGGTACACCGCTCTGCCAGTGGTACACTGGGCTTATGCCTGGCTGGTGCAGGGCTTTGAGTGCCGACGAAGTGCCGGGCTTTTGTTGCTGAGAGCCGGTGGTACACCGCTCTGCCAGTGGTACACTGGGCTTATGCCTGGCTGGTGCAGGGCTTTGAGTGCCGACGAAGTGCCGGGCTTTTGTTGCTGAGAGCCGGTGGTACACCGCTCTGCCAGTGGTACACTGGGCTTATGCCTGGCTGCAGGGCTTTGAGTGCCGACGAAGTGCCGGGCTTTTGTTGCTGAGAGCCGGTGGTACACCGCTCTGCCAGTGGTACACTGGGCTTATGCCTGGCTGGTGCAGGGCTTTGAGTGCCGACGAAGTGCCGGGCTTTTGTTGCTGAGAGCCGGTGGTACACCGCTCTGCCAGTGGTACACTGGGCTTATGCCTGGCTGGTGCAGGGCTTTGAGTGCCGACGAAGTGCCGGGCTTTTGTTGCTGAGAGCCGGTGGTACACCGCTCTGCCAGTGGTACACTGGGCTTATGCCTGGCTGGTGCAGGGCTTTGAGTGCCGACGAAGTGCCGGGCTTTTGTTGCTGAGAGCCGGTGGTACACCGCTCTGCCAGTGGTACACTGGGCTTATGCCTGGCTGGTGCAGGGCTTTGAGTGCCGACGAAGTGCCGGGCTTTTGTTGCTGAGAGCCGGTGGTACACCGCTCTGCCAGTGGTACACTGGGCTTATGCCTGGCTGGTGCAGGGCTTTGAGTGCCGACGAAGTGCCGGGCTTTTGTTGCTGAGAGCCGGTGGTACACCGCTCTGCCAGTGGTACACTGGGCTTATGCCTGGCTGGTGCAGGGCTTTGAGTGCCGACGAAGTGCCGGGCTTTTGTTGCTGAGAGCCGGTGGTACACCGCTCTGCCAGTGGTACACTGGGCTTATGCCTGGCTGGTGCAGGGCTTTGAGTGCCGACGAAGTGCCGGGCTTTTGTTGCTGAGAGCCGGTGGTACACCGCTCTGCCAGTGGTACACTGGGCTTATGCCTGGCTGGTGCAGGGCTTTGAGTGCCGACGAAGTGCCGGGCTTTTGTTGCTGAGAGCCGGTGGTACACCGCTCTGCCAGTGGTACACTGGGCTTATGCCTGGCTGGTGCAGGGCTTTGAGTGCCGACGAAGTGCCGGGCTTTTGTTGCTGAGAGCCGGTGGTACACCGCTCTGCCAGTGGTACACTGGGCTTATGCCTGGCTGGTGCAGGGCTTTGAGTGCCGACGAAGTGCCGGGCTTTTGTTGCTGAGAGCCGGTGGTACACCGCTCTGCCAGTGGTACACTGGGCTTATGCCTGGCTGGTGCAGGGCTTTGAGTGCCGACGAAGTGCCGGGCTTTTGTTGCTGAGAGCCGGTGGTACACCGCTCTGCCAGTGGTACACTGGGCTTATGCCTGGCTGGTGCAGGGCTTTGAGTGCCGACGAAGTGCCGGGCTTTTGTTGCTGAGAGCCGGTGGTACACCGCTCTGCCAGTGGTACACTGGGCTTATGCCTGGCTGGTGCAGGGCTTTGAGTGCCGACGAAGTGCCGGGCTTTTGTTGCTGAGAGCCGGTGGTACACCGCTCTGCCAGTGGTACACTGGGCTTATGCCTGGCTGGTGCAGGGCTTTGAGTGCCGACGAAGTGCCGGGCTTTTGTTGCTGAGAGCCGGTGGTACACCGCTCTGCCAGTGGTACACTGGGCTTATGCCTGGCTGGTGCAGGGCTTTGAGTGCCGACGAAGTGCCGGGCTTTTGTTGCTGAGAGCCGGTGGTACACCGCTCTGCCAGTGGTACACTGGGCTTATGCAGGGCTGGCTGGTGCAGCCGGTGGTACACCGCTCTGCCAGTGGTACACTGGGCTTATGCCTGGCTGGTGCAGGGCTTTGAGTGCCGAAGTGCCGGGCTTTTGTTGCTGAGAGCCGGTGGTACACCGCTCTGCCAGTGGTACACTGGGCTTATGCCTGGCTGGTGCAGGGCTTTGAGAAGATTTAGATAACTAAAATTGAATCTTGTTAGCAATGAATAAGGGATGAACACCCAAGCAAACACGGGGACAGCGCTTATCATGAAAAAATGGATACATTACTGATAATATCGGCGGAGATTATCCGCATTCCACGTCCTGGGAAGTGGCGTCCCATCAAGTCCTTCGATTTTATAAGCTCCGTGGTGCAGCGTCTCGGTGATCCGGTAGGGTCCTTCCCAGTTAGGGGCTAGCTTACCTCCTTCGGTTGGCTTTGAGACCTCGGCTCGCCGGAGAACTAGGTCTCCTGGTAGGAACGTTCGAGGGCGCACACGCGCGTTGTAGTACTTCGCGGCCCGTTGCCGGTAAGTCGCCATTCGAAGCCGCGCCCTGCCCCGCATTTCCTCCACCAGGTCAAGGTTGGCTCTCAGTTGGTCAGAATTACCTTCTTCACTGTAAGCCTCCACTCGAGGGCTAGGTGCTCCGATCTCCACGGGGATAACAGCTTCTGAGCCAAAAACTAGGCTGAATGGCGTCTCCCCAGTGGGGGCTCGGGGCGTCGTGTGATAGGCCCATAGCACGTTGGGGAGCTCCTCTACCCAACGTCCCTTGCACCCGTCCAGCCGAGACTTCAGTCCTTGGAGAATAATTCGGTTGGTCACTTCTGCTGCCCCGTTGGTTTGGGGATGTCCGACGGAAGTAAATCTTTGAAAATTCCCAGCTCGGAGCAGAACTCCCGAAAAGGTGCATTATCAAACTGACGGCCATTATCGGTGACCAGCGTGCGTGGCAAGCCAAACCGACATATGATTGACTTCCAGAAAAAAGATCTTACTTTGCTCTCGGTAATCTTGGCCAAAGCCTCAGCTTCGACCCACTTGGTGAAGTGGTCCACCGCCACCAAGAGGAACTTTCGCTGCCCGGAAGCCGGGGGAAATGGACCCAAGATATCCATGCCCCACTGGGCAAAGGGCCAAGGCGCCATACGGGGGTCAGGTTAGACGTCGGCTGTCGCTGGATATTGGCATGACGTTGGCAATATCACACTTCTTGACAAGCTCGGCCGCGTCCTCCTTCATCGTCAGCCAGAAGTACCCTTGGCGCAGAGCCTTGTAAGCCAGGGCTCTGCCCCCCAGATGACTTCCACATATGCCTTCATGGATCTCCCTAAGGATATAATCCGACTCCAAGGGTCCTACACACCTAAGGACCGGATATGAGAAGGATCTTCGATAAAGCTTCCCGTCCATCATCAAGAATCTCGGGGCCCTTCGCTTAAGCTGTTTGGCCTCCGCCGGGTCCCCCGGGAGGGTACCGTCGGTTAAGTATTGGATGTAGGCATCCATCCAGGAGGGCTCCGGCTCCACTGGCAACACTTCTTCCGCGGTCTCAATGCTTGGGGCTGGTAGATGCTCCACGTATGTCCTCCCTAACGTCCCATCGTCCGAAGTGGCCAAGCGGGACAGGGAGTCAGCTCTGGCATTCTCTGCCCTGGGGATATAGCTGACACGGAAGTAAGAAAAATGAGACGCCTGGGACTGCACCTTGCTCAGGTAACGGGACATGACCGGGTCCCTAGCCTCGTATTCACCAGTAACTTGCCCGGAAATGAGTTGAGAATCGGTAAAGGCCCTCAAGCGCCCCGCGCCTAATTCCTTGGCTAGTCTCAATCCCGCCAGTAGGGCTTCGTACTCCGCCTGATTATTGGTCGCTGGGAACTGGAATCTGAGGGCGTACTCCACTACATCTCCCTCCGGGCTTGCAAGGATGAGCCCGGCACCGCTCCCTTGGGAGTTTGCCGCTCCGTCCACATGTAGGATCCAATCCTCCACCTCCCCTGATGAGGGGGGTTCCCCAAACTCCTCCGGTTGCGCCTCCTCCATGTCCTTCTTGGTCCAGGAACATTCGACTAGGAAGTCCGCCAACACCTGAGACTTCATGGCTGGCCTCGGTCGGATGGACAGATCGAACTCGCCTAACTTGATGGCCCATTTAGCCAGCCGGCCGGAAGTGTCGGGGCGAGACAGGATAGCTCGCAGGGGCTGATCCGTAAGCACCACGATGGGATGAGCTTGAAAATAAGGCCGGAGGCGCTGAGTAGAGACCACCAGAGCGAAGATGATCTTCTCAGTTTTTGAATACCTGGTCTCCGCGTCATGGAGTATTTTGCTGGTGTAGTAGATCGGCTTCTGAGTTCCGTCGGTATCCATGTGCACCAGTACCGAACTGACGGCCTCCGGGGAAGCGGCCAGATATAGGAAGAGCTCCTCCCCATTTTCGGGCTTGGATAGCAGTGGCGGAGTGGAGAGAAACTGCTTCAATTCTTCAAAGGAGCTTTGACATTCTTTCGTCCACTCGAAGCCGTTAATCTTGCGCAGCGCCTTGAAAAAGGGTAGGCACCTCTCCGCCGACCTTGACATGAAACGACTCAAGGCCGCCACCCTCCCCGTAAGGCGCTGCACCTCCTTCTTACTGACCGGGGGCCGCATCTCCAGGATAGCTCTGATCTTGTCGGGGTTGGCTTCGATCCCGCGTTGGGTCACCATGAAACCCAGGAACTTGCCGGCCGCCACTCCAAAGGCGCATTTGTGGGGGTTGAGCTTCATTCGGTACCGTCGCAGATTGCCGAAAGTCTCCCCGAGATCGGCCACATGGTCTCCTGCGCTGGTGCTTTTAGTCAGCATGTCATCCACATAGACCTCCATATTGCGCCCCAGCTGATTCTCGAAAACCTGTTCATCAACCTTTGATAAGTGGCCCCGGCGTTTTTCAGCCCGAAAGGCATCACTCTGTAACAGTAGATCCCCTTCTCCGTGACAAAGGAGGTTGCCTCCTCATCTACTGGGCTCATCTTGATTTGATTGTACCCCGAGAACGCATCCATGAAACTGAGCGTCCCGTGCCCGGAAGTGGCGTCCACCAGTTGGTCAATTCGGGGGAGCGGAAAGCTGTCCTTGGGGCACGCCTTGTTGAGGTCGGTAAAGTCCACACACATCCTCCAGCTCCCACTGGTCTTCCGAACCATCACGACATTCGCCAACCAGTCGGGGTAGCGCACCTCACGAATGTGGCCAGCCGCCAACAGCTTCCGCACCTCTTCGTCGACAGCCTTCTGCCGGTCCGGAGCAAAACTCCTTTTCTTCTGCCTGATGGGCCGGCACTCTGGTCGGATGTTGAGCTGGTGTGTAATCACCTCCTCCGGGATTCCGGGCATGTCAGATGCTGACCACGCGAAGACGTCGGCGTTGGTCCGTAGAAAGGTTAGGAGCTGGTCACGGGCTTCGTCAGGAAGCGAGGCTCCGACTCGAACCGTCTGCGCGGGGTCCTCCCCGAGGGGGAAGGTAAGCAGCCGCTCGGCCGGTTCCCCCCTCCTCTCCAAATCCCGTGGGTCAAGAATTTCGGATGTCGATGTCGACGGTGGTGCAAGCACTGCCCCCTGGGGACTGGGAGCCAAGTGATAGCATAGCGCCGGCAGGTCCCGCTCTCCTCGCATCTCGCCGATCCCGCTGGTGGTTGGGAATCTCACTAGGAGTCGCTTGGTGGAAATGACGGCATCCAAGAGGTTGAGCCCGGGCCTCCCAAGAATCGCATTGTACGCCAGGGGCACACGGACCACCAAAAACTTTATAAGGACAGTGCTCTGGCGCGGAGCCATTCCGGCTGTTGCAGGAAGAGTAATCTCCCCCTCGACCCTCACAGAATCCCCCGTGAATCCCATCAAAGGCATGACGACTGGTTGAAGTAAATCATGTGACAGGTTCATGCGAATAAAGGCGTCGTAGTTCAAAACATCTACTGAACTTCCACTGTCGACCAGGATTCGTTTTACAGGGTGCTTAGCGATCGTCATGGATACGACGACGCTATCATCATCTTGGTTTACAACCCCCTCTAGGCCCTCTTCGAAAAAAGGAATTATAGCCTCCGCTCCCCCCTCTCCCCTCGGTCTCTTCGGCGGGCCCCCTGCCCCCCAGGAGATCATCGCTACCGTCTTCTCCGTCGGGGCGTTATCAATCATCGGCGGTGCAGGCGCTGATGGGCCGGGAGTTCCTGGGTTGTTCCTTTGGACGAACTTCCTCAGGTGGCCCTGTTGAATGAGATCTTCAATGGCTTTCTTCAGCTGCCGGCAGTCGTCGGTGTTGTGGCCATGGTCCCGGTGGTAGCGGCAGTAGAGGCTCTTGTTCCGGGGGATCTTCGGGTTGATGGGGGAGGACGTTGCAGGTAAGGCTCCCCTTCGATCTCGAGCAGGATCTGGGATATGGGAGCAAGCAATGGAGTATACGGCCCGTCTCTCGGTGCAGGAGGTCGAGGGCGGTTGTCTGGTCGACGAGGAGGCTCGGGCCTCCTGGGGCGGGCTTCCGCAGGTTCTGGCTGGGCTGGCTTCCGGGGTACGCTCCCGCCGGCCTCACGCCGAGAAAAGTCAGCTTCATCTGCCCGGATGTATTTCTGGGCGCGGATCAGGAGTTCGGAGTAGGAACCCGGTGGCTTCTTGTCAAGAGAATACGCGAAACGGGAAGGGCGGAGCCCTCGCTTCAGAGCCAAGGTAGCCACTGAGTCCTCCAAGTTATATACCTCCAGAGCGGCCTCCTTAAACCGGGCGACGTAGTCTCGCAGGGACTCGCCATTCTTCTGCTGGACAGCAAATAGACTGTCCGCCACCCTCGGGATTTTCCGGCAGGCGTCAAAGTGGGCCAGGAAAGCCCTCTCCAACTGGCGAAAGGAGTCGATGCTCCGTGGCGGCAGGCGAGAGTACCAGGCCCGGGCAGCTTTTTTCAGAGTAGCGGGGAAGGCCACACACATAAGGGAGTCTGTAGCCCCCTGAACCTGCATGAGCACCTTGTAACTTTCCAAATGGTCCAGGGGGTCCGTAGTCCCGTCATAAGGGTCCAGCTGAGGAAGGCGGAATCGGGTAGAGATTGGCTCCTCCATGATACGGCGGGACAGGGGAGGCCGACTGTCGTAATCAGTCTCCGGCAGGTGGGTGATACGACGGCTAAGTTCTTCCAACTTCTGATTACACTCCTCGAGTCGCCGCTCAGCTCGGCGAGGCATCCGGCCATCAACGGAACCCTCCCCTGAAGATTCAGAAGAAGAGCGGAGGCGACGATGTCGGCGCGCGCGCTCCGCCTCCTTTCCATGCCGCCGCTTAGGGGAGATGCTGGCATGGCGAGAAGGAGACCGGGGCCTTTTGGACGCCTCGCGGCGATGCGGCTTGGCCGGGGATCGGCGGTGATGATCTGCAGGAACGGGCGATCTCCTTCGGGAGGAATGCTGGCTGGGTTGCACCGCCTCTGGGACAGATGGGCTCGGCTCTGGCTGTCGCAAAGCTACTTGTTGCTGCTGCTGCATGCTTTTGACCGCCGCCGCCAGCGACTGGACCTGGGTGGCCAGGTCAGCGAATCGATCTTCTTGAGGTGGCTGTGGAGCGAATGCAGGGGCGCCATTCTGCGGAGCAGAAGGCCCTGCCTCCTGGAGGTTCGGAGGCTCTGGGAAACAAGATACGAGAGCTGGGGGGTCCTCCGCGGGCGGATCAGCCCCGCAGCGCTGCCTCCCAGCGCGACCGGCTGAAACTCCCTTCATTCGAGTTGTCACCATGGCTTTAAGGTCTCGAAGAAAGCCGCTGGTTCGAAGTCTCTCTTACACTCCCCCCTTCCTGGCGCGCCAATCTGATGACGCCAAGTCACCTTCTTCAAACGTCGGGGAAAACGGACGTCTCGCTCCGGGAAGTCCTGCAAGAAAAGTCCCCGAGGACCGGTGGCACCGGTGGGGACCCTCCGACGATCAAGTCAGTGGCTTGGGTTCAGACAAAGAACCACCCCCGCGAAGAAAAGCTGAGGCAGTTAGGGTTTTGAGCAGGGAGGAAGAAAGCTCTGAAAAAACCCTTGGATCTGGCCCTATCCCCCATATATCTCTTTTTTTACCTGTCTAAAAAAACCCTGTGCAGCTTCGGAAGACCTTTCTTTTGTACTGTTCTTGATGGACGTGGCTGGGCTCCTATTGCTAGAGGCGGCGAGTCGTACATCCTAGTAAGGCATAGTGGCGCATAGAGGCGTGCAATGCGCCAAACATCGTTATGAGACATGACCCCCCGTACCGGGGCACATTTTACAGGAGTACGAAATGGTACTACGGCAAGGCACTGCCATGTGCCGGAGATCATGCGTGAGCACCGTACTTGCTGACAGTTGCTGTTTTCTTGGCGGTTGAATAGCATGTCGACCATGCACCCTGAGGCCAGTAGGGGCCCTGGGTTTAAGGAAACGACGACCCCACCCCGACCCCGAGGGGGTGCCGGAGGTGGGGAAATGACCGTCCACCCCGAGGCTGGTAGGGGCCCCGGGGTTCAGGTACGATTTCCCCGCTCCCGACCCCGAGGGGGTGCCGGGAATGGGGAAATGACCGTCCACCCCGAGGCTGGTGGGGCCCCGGGGTTCAGGTACGATTTCCCCGCTCCCGACCCCGAGGGGGTGCCGGAGGTGGGGAAATGACCGTCCACCCCGAGGCTGGTAGGGGCCCCGGGGTTCAGGTACGATTTCCCCGCTCCCGACCCCGAGGGGGTGCCGGGAATGGGGAAATGACCGCACCCCGAGGCTGGTGGGGCCCCGGGGTTCAGGTACGATTTCCCCGCTCCCGACCCCGAGGGGGTGCCGGGAATGGGGAAATGAGGGGCACCCCGAGGCCGGTAGGGGCCCCGGGGTTAAGGTATGATTTCCCCACTCCCGACCCCGAGGGGGTGCCGGGAATGGGGAAATGAGGATGCACCCCGAGGCCGGTAGGGCCCCGGGGTAAGGTATGATTTCCCCACTCCCGACCCCGAGGGGGTGCCGGGAATGGGGAAATGAGGATGCACCCCGAGGCCGGTAGGGCCCCGGGGTTAAGGTATGATTTCCCCACTCCCGACCCCGAGGGGGTGCCGGGAATGGGGAAATGAGGATGCACCCCGAGGCCGGTAGGGCCCCGGGGTTAAGGTATGATTTCCCCGCTCCCGACCCCGAGGGGGTGCCGGGAATGGGGAAATGAGGATGCACCCCGAGGCCGGTAGAGGCCCCGGGGTTAAGGTATGATTTCCCCACTCCCGACCCCGAGGGGGTGCCGGGAATGGGGAAATGAGGATGCACCCCGAGGCCGGTAGAGGCCCCGGGGTTAAGGTATGATTTCCCCGCTCCCGACCCCGAGGGGGTGCCGGGAATGGGGAAATGAGGATGCACCCCGAGGCCGGTAGAGGCCCCGGGGTTAAGGTATGATTTCCCCGCTCCCGACCCCGAGGGGGTGCCGGGAATGGGGAAATGAGGATGCACCCCGAGGCCGGTAGAGGCCCCGGGGTTAAGGTATGATTTCCCCGCTCCCGACCCCGAGGGGGTGCCGGGAATGGGGAAATGAGGATGCACCCCGAGGCCGGTAGGGGCCCCGGGGTCAAGGTATGATTTCCCCGCTCCCGACCCCGAGGGGGTGCCGGAGGTGGGGGAAACGATAGTGATCACCGTTGCCTTTGCTGACGGCGTTGGGATCAGACATATCAGGATCCGATGCTATTAAACATGATTCTGAACCCCCTCATGTAGTTTGCATGGTGAAAATTTAATTTCTTCTTTATTAATCAGCTTAAACCGGTGAATCTCTATATTTTTCCCTTTTCTTTTGAATTAAATCTCCTCATATTTTATCTTTTACTTCAAAGGATTTGCTGACTTTCATTATTCAGAGGAGTCACATTTGATGCCTATTTATTCTGATACATAACTCCGCCAAGGTTGATCCAAGCTCGGGTAAAGGAGGAGGGCTGCATTAGGTAGCTGACAGCCAGCGTAAAACTCTGTCAAATCTTTTAAAAATGGATATACTAAATCAAACTATGTGAAGGGTCAGGATGTCTCCATTAAGAGATGCATTTTTGAATGTCAACTTAGTCCTGAATAAAGCAGAGTGGAGGAAGCAGATTTATGTAACTGATCCCATATAGTTGGGAAAAGGCTTAGATGAGTTGAGTTGAGTTTTATTCTGATACATCAACACTTTTATCCAAGTATGATTGTTTATAAAAGGTGATTGCTACAATAAAAATAACATAATTTTGTGATATGCAGCTCGAAAGATAATCTTTGTGATGTTTTATGCAGTTTGAATGGAACTAGTGACTGCTTTCTCTTAGTGTTCTAGAGCTTGAGCTAATCTTATTAATGCAACTTATGTTGATTATGATAATGATAATGTTGATCTGATGTGCTCCCGGTAAGAATAACTTGGACCTAATTATTTTCATATGGTTATAAATTTTATCTATCTTTTCTGTAAACTTTTAACTTAATGGAACAAGAAAACAGTCTGCATTCTTAAAACGATCACATATCTGGTTGCAAAACCAGACATCAAGTTTTATAAATGATAATATATGAACATGTGCAAAATGCATTGATATTTATACAGAACGATATACTCCTCATGTAATGGCAGATGCCAGATGGACCTAGGATTTTGCTGTCTGGTGCCTTAAATTAGTTTCAATTCTGCACCATTTTTGTGTTGGCAAAATCATATGAAGACTTAAGTTTATAGGTGTCCATGATTGTAAAATATCTTGAATGGAAATCAACCTACTTTATAGGTTTATAATAAGTTTACAAACACATGCTTCTGCTATTCCATAGAGTAGGAAAGCTTTCTTTCTGGAGGTGCTTACAATTTTGGCTACCTGATTTTTCTATCATGCAAAATTATGACACGGTTCAACCAGCCTTTAACTTGTTTTCCTTATTATTCTCTGTTCATACTCCAGATACGTTAAACTGAAAAAATATTGGCTGTTCTTACCATCTCTTTTTTACAGCATTATTGCTCTTGTAGGGAGTTGTAGTTTGGTTTATGTTCTTGTTCCTCCGGTACCTAGACTTGAAATCAAAAATAACAAGAACGTGTGATTTGCTCATATTCCTGTAATTGTGCTCTTAGTTTTCTCATCTTTGACCTAAGTGTTTGTGCCAACCAAAGCCCCTCTGATCTAGTTTGTCCCTGGCTAAGATATTCAATACATGTCAATAAAATCATTTTAGTCTAAATGTGGCTTCATAATTAATAAATGATTTCATATCTGTAAGGTGAAAAAGGAAAACAAAAATTTACCTACTGAATCTGATGTACAGCCTCAGGACAAAACCTAGCAGAGCTGGAGTTTCCTTTTATTCTAAAATGCCATAATTTACCCTTAGAAGAAACCAAATTTTCATGACATAAGAACTCCCAAGAGTACCACTTCTCAATCATCCGATCTGTGTCATGGACAAAAACATCTGTTGTCATACTGGCTCTTGCAATCATTGCAGCTGTGTAGATTGCCCCCATCCTTCCTGGTGCCTCTGGTTGGTCTCCTCTTGGCCCATCAATGACCACCACATCCCATTTTCTCTTGGACACCATATCTGGCAGCACAGTGAGTGCTAGCTTGCAATGTGATTTAGAGAGGAGACCTGCTTGTGGTGTGCAACCAGGGTTTGTTCTAGCATGTTTAAGCTGCTCATATGCTTCACTGGCTTTTTCATGGTATTTAACCAAGTAGACTCGCATGCCTTTGATTTTTCGAGTTCTGAGCTTTTCATGGTCGTCTTCCAGAAAAATAGTTGTACCTCCAGCATTCAAGAGGGCAAGGTCAAGGAATTGTGCTTTAAGTCCAAAAAAGAGGAGGTTGCATGGGACTTTGTGGGTTATAAGATTTTTGAGGAGCTGGAGCTCTTTCAAGCTGAGGATGTCTTCAGCAGCAGGTCTGGCATAAGGTTTCATCACATGCGGTACCCGAGGAAGGTGTTTCACAGGCATGGGATTCGTAGAGGCACATGAATTTGAAAGAATTATAGAAGAGCTTAGTGTAGGAGGTGTAGAAACGTCTGCAAGCCTGAAGAGTCTGAGGAAGGAAATGGTTGAGAGAATAAGGAACAGGACAAAGATGACATTCTTTGGTGACATTTTTTTTTTCTCTTTCCTCTCTAACCTTCTTATTTGCTGCTGTGGCTGCTGCTGATCTCTCTTATCGGCAATGTTTCTCAGGAAGATTTTCTGGTCTTGCATCCGGTTGTGAGTCGTAGGGAAGATGTCTGAAAGGGAAAGTCAGATAGCATTGAGTTGGTTTCTCTTTCTGCTCTTCCCCTCACTGCTGCTCATTGTGGTGGGTATGGTGGTGGCCTTCTGTTTTCCTCGAGAGCTGAGAAAGATGATGGTGGTTGTTTGAGGAGTTCTTTCTTGAACAGGAGTAAACAGAAGAAGATGGGCATCCTGAATTCCTTTCTTCCAGAATAACAAAACGTTAGGTGCTAAGTAAGTCCTGGAAATTAATTTTTGGGTTTGTTGGGCAGTTGAGTGAATATGAAGAAAGCTGTAAGAGAAGCTGCTGAGAAGCAATCGGTGGCATTTCTATAACTTCCAGAAGTTAAGGTGAACATGGTTGGCTTGGTAATGACATGGCACATAACATGACAAATGGAGGAGGTGAGCTCATTTCTAGCAAAATTTTTGTTCAATTGATCAAGATGATGGTCTTTTTTCTATACGCCAAACCCATTTTAAATAGCCGGATGACTAGTTTAGATGTTGGCCCTTTTTGCAGATTGCACCAACCATGAAAAGCCTTGCAGAGTTTACTTAATATAAGGGCCCCGTTTTAATTATTTCTCCTTTAATTATCATTGTTTGGCTCTTAATTTGTTTCTTTTATTGTTCATTGACCGTATATTCTGGGATGATGCTGTTGGAAACCAGCCTTTTGGTGACCCATAACTAACCGTCCTTTTTGTCTACTATTCTTAACATGGGGTGGTTAGGTTCATGCATTGACCTTATTGTGGTCACCTTTACAACTGGAACTCATGGGGCATACACAACCGTATTTGTTTTTCTCTTTAACATGCTAAGATTTTCTTCATTTTTCAAGGAAAAATCCATTTTTACCATAATGCAAGCGAACTTGCTTGTGATCACATGATGATAGTTACCTGCAGCTCTGGACATAGGGTTAGCTGGCGCTTGCTATCATCAGTACTACAGATGCAGTCTTAATTTTTTTTAAGTAAAAATATAGTCAGTCGCTCCTGATTCAATGAATATCTGAAGCTGGTGTTAGTGGTCGCCCTATTGATTCCAGTTGTAAATATTGATATGATGGGATATTTAAGCAAGTTTGTTGAGTCATCAAATGCCAGATGCCAAATGGGGAGTGCTGGAAAACTACCACCAGCAAGTTTGTTGAATCATCAATCACCTGTTTGATCCATTGGCTAATGAGGGAAGTGATTCAGTAGTCCTGGATTATCCTTCTATAGAAGAGACACTCTAAGATCCAGATTATGTCTAATAAATACCATGCAGAATGGGTAAAATTATATTGTACCTAACCTAATGCTAAGCTATCAAATTGTTGTCACTTAATTAATGGACATGTTCAACAGCCCCAATCATCCCTTTTCTTTATCTTATGACTTAATTAAAACAACAGGCGGTGACCAGGATTTTTGCAGCTTAACATTGATTGAGCAACCATGCCATCTAATCAGACTGGATCTCCATGATGCAGGTCTTTGCTGGATTGGATCATGTGCCAAAGTATCCCCATGGGGCATGAGCAGTTTGGGTTGCTTTTATGTGGGTCCAATACTGGAGCTATCAGTAGCTTCATTGAACCTTCATGGCGATTATTTCTATCAAATTTAATAGTTTAATTAAAGTTGAATCAACATGGTGATTTCACTTGTCACTGAAGGGACAGCTTGCATATTCAAAGACTTTATTAGGTTCCCAACTTTCTAACCTCAAAGACCCTGGGCTCTTGTCAGTATGTGCCCCCTATTCCACGGCATCTTATATGATAGCATATATTTGTGCAAGTTGGTAGATTAAATATTAACTGAAATCACCTGTAAACCATTGTGTCTTAGTATATTATTGACCAATCAACAGGTGATCATGCTGTTGATCAACTGTATCCTGACTGAGGGAATACCATTTCTTTTGAAATGATCTTCCTATTTGCACAAGACTCTGCCTGCCTTCTTATAGTTATCAATCACTTCCTATTGGAGAACATGGTTCGTAGCTTCACTCCAAGGTATTTATAATTTCCAAGGTAAAGCTGTGGATGTCGCGTCAATATATGCCTATAATATGGGATGTTCTCTGACCTATGTGGTGCTCAGCCCTTACAAGTTGTACCTGTAGACTGTGTTGTAATTAGAACGTATGGTATATAATCTGTCAGAGATGAATGCAATATAGATCATTTGCATCCTAGATGGTCTTTTCTTTGCATCTCTTTTGTCATCCCAGGTCTTGATATTCTTGAAGGTTGGTCTTCTTTGTAGAGCTTCAGATATGGCACAGGATTGAGTGCCATCAACTGAGCTTCAAGATTCCAGGGCACTACATTAATTTGTCTGGGCAATGCACAACCATCAAGCTATGTTCCAGTGTGCAATTAAAGTGTGAGCCAGCTGTAAAATTGACATGTTTACATATTATATTTGATCTGAGAGCCAACTGTATTTAGACTAATAAAGTGTGCATAAGAAAGTAATAGAGTTTCTGATTTCCCCACAACAATTCCTTAATATTTTCTAACATTGTGCAGAAGTATTTAAAAATCATCAAGTATTAAACGAATGTAATAGTGTACACAATATTTCTTTTCTTCATTAACTCCTCTCTTGGAAAAAAGGGGAAAAAATCATTGTGGGTATCTGATCATTAGAGAAGCAACATAGTATTTCAACAAATTTATCATATTAATGTAGAACATGCATAATTTTTGAATATTTATCAGTTTTCTTCAATTGATATGCAGTATTATGGTAGGTATTTTATAACTTTGAGTCACAATTTTTAAACAACTTTGGAAACTTTTTTTTGAAGATTCCTTGGGACTTCAATTTGTCGGCAAAAACCTCTAGAACAAGATAATTACCATGATTAAAAGGTTGATATTAATAAATGCTCATCAGGTTGGAGAATTTTATCTAGGTCTCGGATCTAACTTCAATTTTTGGATCTAAGTTTCAGATTCAGGTTGGTGTCACAAGCTAGCTCAAGTTGGTCATGACTTTGTCATCCCTTTGAAGACTCCACCAAATCTTGGCTGTTGTGGCCATGAGCATCACCACGCTGGTTGAGTCAAATTTCTCAATCCAACAGCTATGATCATGACATGCAGAATGGGAGACCAGCACCTAACAAGCCTGAACCTTCAAAGAAGTTAAGGAGGAGGAGTAAGTCACACAAATGCCATATCCTTTCCCCATCGCATAATGTAACTTGGCTAATTGGCGTACAAAGAAGAGAGAAACAAAATAAAGTTTATGATGGTATCATGGTTGAAACATTGGTTGCATCCATTCCTTTGCCTCTTGTCTTCTCTTTTACTCATGGCCTACCTTCTCTTGACTCCAAGATCGGTCGTTGTCTCCCGCCATAAGATTCCATCTCCCTCCAAATTTAAAATTTTTAGTGGGTCCTCTCCGTTCCTCCACTCTCACAAGCCACCCAAACGGTCACTATCCGTTGAAACATTTTAAAATTCTATTGAAACATTTTAAAATTCTATGCTGACACAGCCACCTAGCATCGCCATTTCACATTCCTCTTGAGCTTTTCCACTTGTTTGGATTGGTAGAGAGGTGGGTGGAAATCTTGTCCCAATTTTTTGTTGACCACATAACCAAAGCATGCGGACCAAAGGCCTTCGCTTCTTTAAGCGGTTAACCAATCAAAAGACTCTTTGGTCTTCCAAGAAACATCCCCCTATCTGCTAAATAAGTCATGCAACGCCATGTCATCTATCCAAAATGAGGAATCAAGCACATATCTCTTAGGGTGCGTTCGATATGAGATTAAAAGGGATGAAAAGTTACTTCTATTTTTTAGAGTCAATTTTTATCCTTTTTTTCGATAGTATTTGATATGAGATTAATTTTTTTTTTAAAAAATCACTTTACTCTTTAAATTGTTAACTTAGAAAGGATAGGTTAATATAGTTAAAAGGCAAAAGTTATTCAGAAATAAAAAATGATGAAAATATTAAGATTAACGAAATATTAGATAATCCCATTCTCTCTCTCCCATTTCAACTTTTTTATATTAATGATTTTTTTATTTTCTTTGCGCTACTTTTTTTTTTCGAATACAGTTAATAGTTACACCCATATTATTTTACCTTTCAAATACAGTTAAATATACTTGTTTACAATAAAACATATTATTTTACCATAGTACAAGCTTTCCATTGCCGTTCAGAAGATAAAAATCTGTATGTATTATATTACTAAACCATGGTTAAGTTGATTGATTATTTTATGTGCTCCGTGGTTTTTAAGGCGAAGTATGTTGATGTTGTCATTGTCGGCGTAGCGCTCTCATATTATCTTTATGGTCACTGCCAACGACACCCGGATTTGGATCGACGTCTGAAACAAGAGAGCTCTTTGTTGGGTTTGTGTTGGTCTCTCCATCACACAAGCCTTTGTTTCAATCTTTCCTCCTCCTCCTCCTTGCTACCATTGAGCAAATTACTTCTTTTCTTGTGTGCGAGTGGCAAAGAAATCAATCAGGATATATGGTTGAAATGGAAACAAAGGTATGTTCTTAACTTACAAGCATCAAGCAACAAAAGTTCTTCCTTTAAACCATGTTTACAGAGTATAATCGATATTCTTCACCTCTAGTCTCAGGTTGGAGGAGAAAATGAAGAAGAAACATTTAGTTCAATATTCAGATCAACACTCCCAAACCAAAGACCAAATAGCATGATCATCAAGGTACGTTCCTCTCTTTTATGCTCTTTTCCTCGATCCCTTTCTTTCTTTTTCTCATAGAAAGTCATGGCTATTTGAGATTTGATTCATGTTGCAATCTGATTGTGGATCGAAAAACAACAGAAAGTATGTCCTCGAGAATTCATCCCTCCCCACATAGTTGCTGAGGCCATATCAACTCTCCATGGTCTTGATCTAAGGTGGTCAGGACCAATAACTCCAAGTGAGATGGAATATGTGAGCAAGTATGTCCATGCCAAGTACCCACAGTACTCTCATGGCCTCATTGAGGAAGGTGACAAGACTGACCTCTACTCAAGGTATTACAGCACTGCATCGCCCGACAAGCCCGACAACAAACGGAGGTCTCCAGGGGGGGGACTTAGAGATGCCTCCTCCTATTCCCCCTCCATAGGAAGCAACCTCCCTGATCTTGACAAGACTCAATTGGAGCCTTCAAGGCTTCTGGACATTCTAACAAAGAAATCCTCCTTCCCTGGAAGCTTCATATCCATCCCAGAGATCCAAGCTCGCAATCGAGTCCTGAGACACTGTGGCTTGACTGATGAGGAATACCTTGTGCTCTTCACTCCAAATTATAAGGATGCCATGATGTTGGTAGGGGAGAGCTACCCTTTCTTCAGGTACAACTACTACATGACCATCATCGACGAAGAGATCGACTGCATAAAAGAGTTTGCAACATACAAGGAATCAAAGGTGATTTCAGCACCAGAGACTTGGTTGGATCTCAGGATCAAAGGATCTCAACTGAGCCAATACTTCAGGAGGAAGTGCAAGCATAAACCCAAGGGACTATTCTCCTACCCTGTTGAGGTGAGAGGGACAAGGTATTCCATGCACTGGGTCTCTGAGGCACATCGGAATTCATGGCATGTGCTTCTTGATGCCACTGCACTTGTTGTTGGGGAGGATCAGCTGAGTTTAGCTCTCCATAGGCCAGACTTTGTGCTCTGTACTCTTGATAACACACATGCTCACCCTTCCAAGGTCACCTGTCTTTTGGTGAGAAGGAAGTCCTTTGATACTTCAGCTTCAGCTTCAATCTAATTTGCCTGTTTAAGGTTTTGATTGGCTGCACTTTATGTACTTTTATGTGCTTTAATTGGAGATGGTGGTACTGAAACCAATCTGATATTTGGCTTCCTGTGAAAATTTTATTCAATAACTCAATACATGTTAGATCAAAGAAGGAAAGCTATTACTTCCCTAAATTAAATGTTGTGCTGTTAACAACATGGAGATGGAAAAAAGGGATTAGTAATTCTTATGTATTTATGTATATCAGTGTTCTGCAACTTTTTTATTATCAAAAGCATGTATTCTGACACTAACTTGAATGCAAACAGAGCTATATCTGTAGGTTAACTTTAGAATTATTCATCAATTATGTCTTCACTGTTGTAGCATGTTCAAACAATACTTCTATGAACATAGTAGATCCTCTGCTGAACTACTAAATGAAACAAGAAGCAACGTATTAAACTAGAATTTTCTTCCCCATCCTCACAAGTGGTGTTGGAGCCTTAAGGAAGGGTTGTTGACCTTTTCACTGTAACAAGAATCATATATAATGCTTTCCAAATCTCAGAGCAACAAATCCAGCATCCTTTTATTTTTTTCTTTGCTTCTTCCTTAAGAAATTATTTCTCTTTTCTGTCTTTGATTCAGGCTCTTTGCTGTGCTCCAGTGGCACTTCCTTGGCTTTGGCTGCTGAATTTAGGCAGAGGGAGTAAGGTTTTGGGATTGGATTACTTACAAATATACGATAACTTATACATATTCCATTATCTTTATTTGAATATATGATTTCTTATAAATATTTCTATTCTTCAAGAAAGAAGTAAAAAAGCAAAAAAAAAAAGAAAAAAAGAAGATAATGAACCATATACTAGTATCTTTAGATGGATGTACAATTGCTTTAAATATTTCTATGCTTCAGTAAACAAGTAAAAGAGTAAGCAAATAAGGATAATATCATGTATCTCATTAACTTTATATAAGTATACGATTAATTATAAATATTTTTATTTTTTTAAAAAAATAAAAAATGCAAAAAAATAAGAATAATAGCTCATATTTTGGAGAAAGGATGAAGGGGTAGCAATCCTCTTCTCTCTCTATGTTTCTCTCTTTACCTCCATAGATTTAAGTTCGTGATATGAATGGTCGGAGGAGCGAGACATGTACGCTTGGAAAAGGAGGAATAGATCGAAAAGAATGGAGGATTGGCTAGAGGATGCCATCTCTTTCTCTTTGCGTCTAGATGGACTTAAAAAAGTATTGGAGTCCTTTGAAAGGAATATATATCAAACGGATGTTTTCTCATATTAGTCCATTCAAATCTTAAAGCATGAGATAGGCAATCAAATGGTTATTTGTATGAAAGAACATTTAAAGAACATTTGGTATTCTTTCGCAACAAAGAACAAATCCAAACCAAAGAAGCACTATGTATTAATTAAGAATATATATTTGAGTGTAAAACAAGAAATTTTCCCCTGACACATGTAAATATGATAATTTTTTTATTTTTTTTCACATAAAATCTTCTATACAATATATAATAATTATTAAAAAAATATGAAATTATATAATATAGAGACTATTTTACTGGAAGGGGGGATGCTCATAAAAAAACAAACATAAGAAATTACAAAGAACAATTATAAGCTTGGAGAGCAACTGTGGAAGCTAGGTGAGGAGTTGAAAATTTTTAAGGTGTCTAGTCTCACCGAGTCACCCAACACCGGCTAACTAGTCTCCTGGTTGGTTGCCCTCTCCAGAGATACCAATTACCACTCAAACATTGTCTTTGATTTGTGGACTCGGATGCCTTCTGGTCATTAATCCAATGAACAACAGCAAGGGAATCTTCTTCAATCAATACCTGGGATTGACTACTCGAGCAAGTTAACAGCTATAGTCAGCAGCTCCACCATCAGCACTACTAATCGCTGCTAAGATAAAAATCCTATTAGTGTTATAAGGTTCTACTCATTTTCCCATCCAATACCTTCTGCCGACATTGTGCATGAGGTTTGGTGCATGTCTGGGATTTAAGGAGTGCTTGAATTAAGAGCCATATCATGTATGATGTAACTAAATATTAGTCAGGGTTTTATAGCATTTTGTGTGGTGCCATTCTAAGATTTACTAATCATGTACTAAGAATTATAACACTTGATATCATATTAAATTCCATATAAAAATATGTAAAGCACGTACCAACGATATCCTCAAGATCACAGCCGTCTCCTTATATATAGCATCAGTTTTACTTCTTTTTCATCTTACTTCATATATTCATACAATGAGATTGACAATCGCTTTACATACGGGACTAAAAAGAGTTAGAGTTGGATTAGGATGGAAGTGGGGATCAGGTTATAAAATAAGACAACTATTGATTCCTTCTATCAAGAAACTCAAACAAATAGATCCTATACTTATATACCACATACTCATAGATAATAATTGCTGAGATAAACCTAACCTAATATTTTATGGATCTCATATTTTATTTGGACTTATACCAATTATTTAATTTAAATTATATTCAACTCCTTTTCTGATCATAGCATTTTACAAATAAAAAATGCTAAACATCTAATGTACATTGGGAGGCCAATCCTAATCCAACACACAAGGAACGAGCATTATAGTCGCTATTTTCTTTCTTCTCTCCTCTAGAAGTTCCTCAGGGCCTGGGCTAGCTGGACAAGCAAATGGTCTGGATGGCACCGCAGTAATATTTTCCAAAAAAAAAAAAAAAACAACAATAACAATCCTTTTCTAGCTTTTGATATCTCTCATCCGGTTACTTCAATCTCACTAGAAGACTACCAAATACTTGATGATCATAATTCAAGAAATCCTTGATCAATGAGTTTCTATGTATTTGTTGGGCTCTTCTCTTCCCATGTGGACGCCCAACCATGGAACGGGGGAAACTAATTGTTGAACGGTGACATGTGTACATTTTTAAATTTAATATAGGCTATCATTCCTTGTTAACTTTTATGTTTTACAAAACAAGTTGAATATGATTCACGTTAAATAGGTGAAAGCTTGTGCAGAAGGAGAAAGGGGATTGGCCTTCAATTATAGGATAATTTAATCTCTAATTGCAATTAAATTTTAGTATATTCATTCTGATTAAGTGTTCTTTCATGCTATTGGTCTTGATGGAATGTTCTCCCTATCAAATTTCTTTGATTTTCATACACTCATAGTTGGATAAGGTTGCATGTAATTGTTATAATTCTTGATACCTATTTTACCGGTGACATCGGTATACTTGTAAACAAAAAAATTATCTTTCTTGAAGTTGTTTTCTTAATGCTATTGTACTATTGAGATATCATCTAGTTCAACTAGAGAAGGCATATTATGGGATTAAGAATCCTTATAGTAAGAGTTTTTCTACCTAAAATCTTATGTTTTTGCTATATGATTATTATAATTTTTACTATATTATATTTTGTTAATTAAGGTCTTGATGTATGATATTTACTTATTCTATTTTAATTGCATAGGAAATAAAGAGTTTATTAATTAAAATTAAAATAAAAATTTTATAAAACTACTATTAGGCCAACTATGCTATATGGAATAGAGTGTTGGGCAATATTGAAACAATATGTGAATAATTAAGTGTAACAAAAATGCGTATGTTAAGATGGATATGTGGTAAAACTTTAAAAGATAGAATTATAAATAAACATATAAGAGAAACGATAGGAGTAGCCCCAATTGAAGATAAAATAAGAGAAGATCGATTACAATGGTTTGGACATATACAACGTAGACCTTTAGATGCTTCAGTTAGAAAGAATGATCTTTTAACAATTCATAGTAAGGATAAAGGTAGATGTAAACTAATATAAACAAAAATAATTAAAAAAATATAACTATTTATAATTTAAATGTCGACTTGATCTTGAATAGAGCAAAGTAGAGGAAGAGGATTCATGTAGCCGATCCCATGTAGTTGGAAAAAGGCTTAGATGAATCGAGTTGAGTTGAGGAAAAAAAGAGTTTACGTAAAATTCATATGGCTGACCTCATGTTGTTGGGAAAAAGCTTAGATGAGTTGAGGAAAGAAATAGTTTACGTAAAATTCATATGGCCGATCCCATATAGTTGGAAAAAGCTTAGATGAGTTGAGCTGAGTTGAGTTGAGGAAAGAAAGAGTTTGGGTCTATATTTGCATTCTTGTTGCAGATATGTTTGTGCGCTTTTCTCAACAATATTTGCTTCATAATATTGTGCATGAGGAAACTAACTAGATGGTGGGTTTGGACTGCCAAAAAGGAAGGCCTTATAGTATGAGTGAGATGAGTGTCCACTCCACTTGGATCATATATTGGATCCATGGATAGTTTTGAGATTCACACAAGATACACTATAAGAAACAGAAAATTAGCGATGCCATATTTGCGTCGCTAAACAAGAAAATGCATCGCTAATTTGGCTTAGCGATGACATTGCAATGCAAAATATCATCGCTTAAGTCTCCTTCGTTGAACCAGTAATCATCACAAAGGTGTAGTGCATTGCTATTTTGCGATACAGTAATACGTCGTTATGTGGCATCGCAGTATTGAAATTCATCAGCTTCCCCAATTTATTTTCTTAATAACTGTATGGCTCGGTGGTGTCCCATAAGAGAAATTGATGCCTGACCTCCCCCAAACGTTAAACCATTTTGAAGATCTTTTCTATCCTTCTGTAAAGCCTCCATGAATATGATTTTCCACCCTTGCAAGCTGACTTTGAATGAATGATGGTTATCCTTCTTATCATACTCACAACTCAGGAGCATCAAAATAACAATTATAGGTGCTGAATTCATCTTAATCCTAGATTCATGACAACTTCACACCAAACAACAAAAGTAAAATTAGAGTTATTTATAAACGTTACGAAAGAAGTGCAAAATAGTAGCTTGAGAAAAAGAAAAGGACACTCACACAAATATCAGTGTAGGCTATCAGATGCAAAAGATGAATAATAATAGATAGCACAAAATACTCATCAAACTCCCTACTCAAGGACCAAAATCAATGACAAGCCATAAATAACGGAGTAGACTTCAAACTAGAAATACTAACAATAATAATAACAATGGCAGTGGCTTTCGTTAAAAATCGGAACAACAGTTCTAGATGGAACTTAAGATTTAAAAAGAAAGAACATAAGAACAAGATAGATCATATAATACAAAGTAATTTAAGGGCCGGAAAAGGAGGAAAACTTGATAAGGCAATCACTACCGTCTTTGAGATTTTCCTCTCGAAATTGTTTGGAGGTGTGCGTCGCTGAACTCAAAATTTCTTGTAATAATATATGAGCATACTGTATGAAACCACCAATACCTAAACTGCATGAGAGGCCGGCATGGCTGGAATTGATTGAATGAAGGAGGGGTATTTTTCTATGTATTTGCTATGAAGACACTCAGCTATAATGCTGGCAGACAAAACCACCCTAGCAGAGCAGAGGGGTTCTTTTAAAGAAGGGAAAGAATAATTTAATACATACAAATGAAGAGCTTAGGCCCCATCATTTGATAGTTTCATGCAACATTGTGCAATATCATACAAATGATTGTGTATGTTTCATGCAACATTGTGCAATATCATACAAATGATTGTGTATGATTGCTACAATGCGTCCAGGCCTATGTCATAAGACACACAAGTGGCTGCACTTTCACTGATTTAAAGGTCAAGCATTTTAACTCACCATTCAAAGGGTCTAAAAAGAGTTTATGATACATATCAGCCAATCTTGTCCAATTTGCTATATTTTTGGCGTTGCCATTTTATTTTGATGTTGTGATAAGTGGATGTTTCAAAAGTTTTGAGTTTTTTATTTGCAGAAGTATGAATTTTCTTGTGAAAGATGACTATTCTATAGTTATTCTCAATAATTTTGATTCAAAAGGCCTTAGAAAACCTTTTTTTTTTAAAAAAAAAATGGAACACACTTCTCTCTCTCTCTCTCATTCTCTGTCTAACCTAGACTCATATTAAATGGAACTATAAATTAGTAAAAAAGGAAAATTAGTTTGGCAATGAAATAAAATTCTATTGGTTCTTTCTTCACAACAATTTTGCTTCATTCCTTCTTTCTTTTACGTCAATGTGCTAAGGCTTCAAATGATACAAATCTGAGTACAATATGTAACTCTCCATTCAAGCACTTGTACTTGATGAATGTCATATTCAAGATTCAAAAAATTCAAAATGAACTTTTAAAAAATAAGTCCTCCATTTTAGCTCAAATGTAAAGCAATCCCTTTCTTTAGGATTGATACAACAAAGTCCCTGTCATCCACTTAATTGGTACCCTTGTTTGCCATTATCTGCCAGATGTCAAAGATACCTTCAATAAGGTTTTATGAATCCCAGCTGTATAAAATTCCATCACACATAGATTCCTTCTAATCCATATTGTATCCAACCTAAAGTGTTCACCACCTCACAGGAATTTGCTCCATTAAATACAGCACCCTTAGGGCTCCATGCTGGGCAGAGGTTGGGAACACTTCAAGCTTGTTAACCTATAAAGAGTATTTAGGTGTAATCAAATTGGATGGAATGACAAGCATTGGATCTGGTGACTTGCTGCCTTCTTTCCAGTCCTTAAGGGCATATCCCTCCCCATCTTGGTAAAAACATCAAGATCTAGGTAGGAAGAACTGAGACCATTTTTGAAAATATTTTTTTAGAAAATAAAAAATAGAGAACTTGTTTTCTAATTTTAAAAACATCTTAGAGATGTTCTTCAGTATTCCCCATATAGAAGTGAGGTCCATTTTCTTATATTTTCTAGATCAAGCATACATGGACTCCAACTAAAACACCACCTGCTTTCTTAGGGACTTCTCCCATTCCAATCTCCTCTTCTTCCCTTTATGATGGCCATAATGATGATGATGATATGATGATAATAATTATGATGATAATAACAATGATACAGCTCTCATTTCAATTTCTAAGTTTATGCATGTGGAAAATAATTATGATAAAATTCAATTTAATTCAATTCAATTCTATATGCTTGTGTTCCAAACACTATCAATTAGATTATAAGAGAATCATCTTTATTTTTGCTCCCACATCCAAAATACTTTAATCCAATCCTATAGGTATGAGTTACTATTAATTTAATAATTCCATACCATTCCAGTCCCTTGCGGTGGACCAAATAGAGCCTCATTTCGATTGGTGCTCTGTCTCCATCAGTAGAACAAAAACTCAAAAAAGGGCTATTCAACTGCACCGAAAGGAGAGAGAGAGTCTCGCGACTTCTGTGGTTAGAAGCTTTCCTCTGCCGATTCTGCTTTAAGATTCGGGCTCCGTCTTCATCTTCTCTGATCCCCGGCTCTCTGGTTCGTTTTCTCGGTCTTCTTCTCCGGGTGATGGAGACTCCAGCTCAGCTGCGTCCTGGCGAGTCCGTCGGGGCAGGGATATCCGGCACGGCGTGGCATCGGGCCCATGAAAGTGGGTTTGAATGGGTTGCTCCTTCGCCTCCTCCGACGGTAGTGGCGGAGCTGGAACGGAGGTATCCGAACATAGTCCAAGTGCCGGTGCACTCTCTGGAGGTTGAAGAAGAAAGATGGGGGAGTCATGCTATCCTCGCTCACTGCCTCTCTCGCTGGATTCCGTCGGAAATCATAGTTCGAGAGTTCCACCGAGCGGGGTTGACAGGTGACATTGAAGCTCTGGCCCTGGCGAATAAGCATTTCATTTTCCATTTCTCTGACATCCAAGCTAAGGCTCTTGCATTGGGAAGACCCTGGGTTGTTAATGGACAACCGATCATCACTGTAGAGTGGCGTCCGGAATTCGTTCCAGTCGACAGCTCCATCCATTATGCTCTGCTCTGGATACGATTGCCACAGGTTCCAATTGAGTTCTGGAGTGATGAAATTCTGTCGTCCATCCTTGCAGTGGCCGGGCAATTCCTTTATTCTGATGAATCAACCAAGGCAAGGAAGCGTGGAAGATTTGCTCGGGCCTGTGTCCGAGTAGATCTGAGTATACCTCTCCGGCCAGGAACTCGGATCCATGGCAGCAGAGCTCCATTTTGGCAACAGTTTTCATATGAAAATCTTGAAGGAATCTGCGGTGATTGTGGATCCGTGCATCTCTCTGGATCTTGCCAGGCTGTGACGGATTCCTCCTCGCCTTCTTTCGGTCCTGCTTTTGGGCCCTGGATGGCTGCTATCAGGCGCCGGAAATCTTCCCAGGACCCTCCGTCGGGTGAATGTCTCGGTTCTCCCGGGTCGTCCCCTGCTTTGGCTGACGGCTGGCAAGTTCCTAAGAAACTAGCTCGCCGGCAGCCGAGCAGGGGGATTGCCTCACTCTCTCCTTCTGCGGAGATGAAGTCCCAGGGAGTGATGGTCCATGCGGAGAAGTCTGCATCAAGCCTTCCTCTGATGGGTGTTGTTGACCCAGGCTGTTAGGGTTTAGACTTGTGATTAATAGCAATGGGATTCCCTGTTGAACAAGAACTAGAACTAAGGATTCCCAATCCTGTTAGGTTTAGACCTTGATGAATAGCAATGGGATTCCCGTTCAACAAGAACTAGAACTAAGGATTCCCAATCCTGTTAGGTTTAGACCTTGATGAATAGCAATGGGATTCCCCGTTCAACAAGAACTAGAACTAAGGATTTCTAATCCTGTTAGGTTTACTTCTTGAAAAAGGAGGAAGATGGGGAGGAGAAAGAAAGGGCTGCCGCCCTATGATGAGAGAAGGGAATTTTTGGGAGAAAAGAATCTGTTCTCTATTCCATCCAAACCCTAGAGACTAGAGTTTAAATACATCCACGAAGTGGGCCAGGCCCAGACTCAACAAAAAACTCCCATGGACTAACCAATGAGATTAAACTAATCCCCAAGCCCGTGTACACCCGTGACTTGATTTAATCTCAACCCTTGGACTCAAACCCAGCCCAATACAAGTTAGCCCACCTGGGCCTTGATAGCACCACACCAGGCCCAACAATCTCCACCTTGGTGCTTTCAAGGCCTCAGCACGTCCACTGTGTCCATCAGCTTTAACAACGAAATACACTTTTGAAAACTGTCCCGTGGAAGAACCTTAGTCAGTGCATCTGCTGGATTTTCTTTGGTGTATACCTTCACCAGCTCCACCTCACCATCTTCCACCAGCTCTCTGATCCTGTGGTATCTGAGGTCAATGTGCTTCGTCCTGGCATGATAGACTGCATTCTGCGCAAGCATCAGAGCACTCTGGCTGTCACTATGCACCTGGACAACCTTCTGATCAAGTCCCATCTCCAGCATCAAGCCCTTCAGCCAAAGAGCTTCCTTTGCTGCCTCTGTGATACCTATGTATTCTGCCTCCGTGGTAGATAAGGCTGTGATGGGCTGCAGACATGATCTCCACGATACTGGACCACCAAACAGGCTGAACACAAAGCCTGTTGTGGATCTCCTAGTGTCCACATCTCCACCAAAGTCTGCATCCACATACCCATATAACTGCCCACGAGCCTCCTTGGATAAGTTGGATCTCTCAGCACCTTCTTGCTGTCCATAGCAAATACCAACCCCAACTGTACCTACCAAGTACCTGAAGATTCCCTTCAGTGCTCGCCAGTGCTCCCTACCAGGGTGCGCCATGAACCTGCTCACCTGGCTCACTGCATGGGCTATGTCTGGCCTACAACATACCATGGCATACATAAGGCTCCCAACACCAGAAGCATATGGTACCTTCTCCATCTCCTGAGCCTCCACCTCAGTCTGTGGTGACATGGTCTTCGATAAGGAAAAATGTGCTGCCAAAGGTAGTGCTGTCGGTTTGGCATCCTTCATCCCATATCGCTCCAGAATCTTTTTAATGTAGCCACCCTGACTCAGATGCAGCACACCTTTGGATCTATCTCTGATGATTTCCATCCCTAGGATCTTCCTGGCTGGCCCCAGATCCTTCATCTCAAACTCCCGAGACAAAGCTATCTTCAGTTCCTGTACAGCCTTCTCACTCTTGCATGCTATCAGCATGTCATCTACATACAAGAGTAAGTACATCCTAGACCCATCATCCAGAGATTTAACATACACACAAGAATCATACTCACACCTGGAAAGTCCAATGCTCCTAACATAAGTGTCAAATCTCTTGTACCACTGCCTCGGCGACTGCTTCAGCCCATACAGAGATTTCTTCAGCAAACAGACTTTCCCATCTGATCTTGGTTCTCTAAACCCTGGTGGCTGCTCCATGTAGATGCTCTCCTCCAAATGACCATGGAGGAATGCTGTCTTCACATCCATCTGCTCCAGCTCCAAGTCCTGAGCTGCTACAATACTCAATAATAGTCTGATGGAAGTGTGCCTGACAACTGGAGAAAATATCTCACCATAATCGATGCCTTCTTTCTGAGAGTATCCTTTGGCCACTAGTCTTGCCTTATACCTGATACCCTCTTGTTCTGAAGCTCCTTCCTTGCGCTGATAAACCCATTTACAACCAATGGGTTTCTTTCCTTGTGGCAGCTGGACCACCTGCCACGTATTATTGCTGTGAAGAGACTGCATTTCCTCTGCCATAGCATGGATCCACCTATCTCTATCCTGACTTTCCATAGCCTCCTCATAGGTGAAAGGGTCTCCATTCGCTGTCACCAGGGCATATGACAACGAATCCTCAAAGCCGTATCGAACTGGTGGTCGCACGTTCCTCCTGGGCCTTTGCTGTGCGATCCCAGTATCAGTCCCCTGTCCAGCTGCATCCTGCTGAACTCCCTGGCTTCTACCCCCTCTGTCAGTCCTCTCCACCTGAATCTCAAATCCTCCTGGTCCACTAGCAAATGGCACAACTGTATAGGAGGTTGTCTGACTAGTGTTACCGTGTTCTACCTCCTGTAGTCCCTGCTGTGCATCCATGCCACTTCTGTTCTGGAGGATTGAGCTCTCATCAAAGGTTACATCTCTGCTGATGACAACCTTCTTCTCCAAGGGGTCCCATAGCCGATACCCCTTGACTCCTCGCGGGTAGCCTAGGAACACCATCTTCTTAGACCTGGCATCCAACTTACTCCGCTCCCCAGCTCCAACATGCACATATGCTGTGCATCCAAACACCCTTAGATGGTTTAGGCTTGTCTTCCTTCCAGACCATATCTCCTCTGGAATGTCTCCATCTAACCTGGTGTGCGGTGACCGATTGACCAAGTAGCTAGCTGCATCTACTGCGTCAACCCAGAACATCTTTGGAAGCCCTGCCTGCAGCCTTAAGCATCTTGCCTTTTCCAATAGTGTTCTGTTCATCCTCTCAGCCACCCCATTCTGTTGAGGAGTTCCCATCACCGAGAAGTGCCTTCTGATGCCCCACTCCTCACAAAAAATCTGGAACTCCCTGCTGGTGTATTCCCCGCCATTATCAGACCTCAGACACTTCACACTTTTACCCTGCTCCTTCTCCACCTCAGCCTTCCAGATTTTGAACTTGGTGAAGACCTCTGATTTCTCCTTCATAAAGTAGATCCACAGCTTCCTTGAGAAATCATCTATCAGGGTCATAAAGTATCTGGCCCCATTCCTTGCAGAAACTGGGGCTGGTCCCCAGACATCTGTGTGTACTAACTCCAGGGGTTCAGCACTCCTAGCTGTGCTGACTGAGAACTGTACTCTCCTCTGCTTTCCCATCTGACAAGGCTCACAGATCTCCATATCTCCGCTACTCAAGTCTGGAAGCAGACCTCTCTTGCTCAGTTCTTTCATCCCCTTGTCTCCCATGTGGCCCAGGCGGTAATGCCACATCCTGTACACATCCCGGGGATCTTGCTCCACAGCTGCCACCTCAGATTTCACAGTCATCACAGAGCCCTCCATCTTGTATAGATTATTTTCCAGCCTCCTCCCTCTCATCACCACCATGGCTCCATTGGAGATGTTCAGAACTCCACTCCTGGCACGACTGCTGAAGCTGTATCCAGTCCGCTCCAAGTACCCCAGTGATACCAGATTCTTCTTGAGTTCTGGAACATGCTTCACACTGGTAAGAGTGCGCACCATACCATCAAACATCCTCACCCTCACTGTGCCAATACCTGCCACCTTGCAAGGGTGATTATCTCCAAGAGTCACATTCCCCTCCTCAACCTCTGTGTAAGTACTGAACCACGACCGGTTGGGAGTGTAATGATGAGAACAGGCTGAATCCAAGGTCCACATCTCTGTGCTGTGCCTGTGATCATCTGATACAACCAAGAGATCATCCTCCACCTCCTGATCTGCAACTGTACTCACAGACTCAGATCCTCCTTTTTCTCCCTTCTGATTTTTCCACTTAGGACAATTCTTCTTAAAATGTCCTACCTCTCCACACTTATAGCACTTCAGCTCTCTCTTGCCTTTCCTGGACTTTGATCGTCCTCCAGACTTACTTCTGTCCCTGCCCCTACCTCTGCCTGTCCTTTCCCCAACTGATAGACCCTCCTGGGGAACAGCTTCCTTGGTCATCTTCTCCCTCTGCTCATTCGTCCGAAGCACCGAGACAATATCTTCATAAATTAATGTCTCCTTCCCATAGAGCAGTGTTGTGACCAATGAGTCATAAGACGTGGGCATTGAACATAAAAGCAGAAGTGCTTTATCTTCTTCCTCCATCTTGACCCCGACATTCAGAAGTTCATTGCTCATCTGGTCGAATATCTGGATGTGACCCAGCACATCTCCACCTTCTGACATCCGAAGGCTGTAGAGGCGCTTCTTCAACATCAACTTGTTGCACATATTCTTTCCCATATAGAGGGTGTGCAACTTCGTCCAGAGTCCCTTCGGGGTCTTCTCCTCCAGCACTGAATAGAGGACTGAATCCGCCAGACAGCCCCTGATCATTGAACATGTCTTCTTCTCCAATGAAATCCACTGCTTGTCTGTCATCCCATCTGGCCTTTCCTCCAAAGCCAAATCTAAACCCTGCTGCACAAGGAGGTCCTCTACCCGGACTTTCCACATGGAGAAACTTCCCTTCCCATCAAACTTCTCAACCTCTATTTTTATGCTACTCCCATGGCCAATTTCAAAAATAGCACAAAAATAAATTTTATAAAATAGAGAAGTACCTTGACGAGATTCTGTTGAAATTATTTCAACTCCTTGAAGGCCTCCAGATTACTCCTTGAACCAGGCTCTGATACCACTTGTTAGGGTTTAGACTGTGATTAATAGCAATGGGATTTCCTGTTGAACAAGAACTAGAACTAAGGATTCCTAATCCTGTTAGGTTTAGACCTTGATGAATAGCAATGGGATTCCCCGTTCAACAAGAACTAGAACTAAGGATTCCCAATCCTGTTAGGTTTAGACCTTGATGAATAGCAATGGGATTCCCCGTTCAACAAGAACTAGAACTAAGGATTTCTAATCCTGTTAGGTTTACTTCTTGAAAAAGGAGGAAGATGGGAGGAGAAAGAAAGGGCTGCCGCCCTATGATGAGAGAAGGGAATTTTTGGGAGAAAAGAATCTGTTCTCTATTCCATCCAAACCCTAGAGACTAGAGTTTAAATACATCCACGAAGTGGGCCAGGCCCAGACTCAACAAAAAACTCCCATGGACTAACCCAATGAGATTAAACTAATCCCCAAGCCCGTGTACACCCGTGACTTGATTTAATCTCAACCCTTGGACTCAAACCCAGCCCAATACAAGTTAGCCCACCTGGGCCTTGATAGCACCACACCAGGCCCAACACAGGCAGCGTAGGCCCAGGCAGCCGAGCAGAGGAAAGCAGTGACTCAGTGATTGAAGGGATCTCTGTGCCGGTTGGCATTGTAGCAAAGTTTTAGGATGGTTTGCTGAAAGTGTCTGATGAGGGCAATGCTTCTAATCCTTTTGCATGCTTAGAGCCTGATAGCTCGATTGTGCAGCCTAAGTCCCGGGAGGATGGCTATTCTGGCCCTTCCAAGAGGACCCGGCCTGAGGACCTTGTGTCGCAGCGAGTGGTATCCAGGACCACTAAAGGAAAAGGGAAGACTTCTATTGGGGGGAAAGCTAGATCACAGGGGTCTTTCACTTTTCTAGCAACTGTTGACTCTTCCCGGGGGTCTCTTGACCTATCGAGGCCAGGGAAGAAGAAGTCTCGTTGCAAGGAAGGGCCGGGTCTGCGGTCTGCTTCAGGTCTCTCCTTGCCAGCCCAGATGGAGGCAGCTACTCATGATTCGGCGGTCCTTCGGCTTAAGAAGGCTATCCTTCGGGGCGAGGAGGTTGAAGCCATGGAATCATCTCGCTCTGAGGATTCCGTTCTCCGGGATGTGGAAGTTATATCCATGGATTCGTTCCATCCGGAGAATTGTAGGGGTAAGCAACCTACTGTGGGTTCTCTTCCAGCTGACGACCACCTTGTTGATGAGTTGATGGGGGATAGGGCGGGGGTTCCCTCCTTTCATGCCTCGGAATGAAGATTCTTGTCTGGAATGTGCATGGAGCCCAGAAACCATCGTTTCGCTCCGCATTTGGGAGGCTATTGTAGCTTCATGGTTTTGATATTTGTGTTCTTCTAGAAACTCGGTTGTCGGGGACCAGTCTTGCTTGCTTCCGACGTATGGTCTCCAGATCTTGGGTTTCCTATGCTATTGACTTTGTTGGTCTCTCCGGTGGTATTGTGGTTTTGTGGAGAGCTGACAATATCAAAGTGGATGCCTTTCATTACTGTGGTCAACAAGTTGCTCTGGTTATTTCTGATGGATCTCATGGTCCCTGGCTTCTATCGGGTGCTTATGCTAGCACTGACTTCAGGGTGTGCCGGGTGCTATGGGCTGAGATTCATTCTTTGCTATCCCAGGGCATTCCTTCTCTCATTGCGGGTGACTTCAACTGCATTGTCGGGGCCAATGAGAAAAGAGGTGGCAGGCAGGCGGTTGATTCAGTGGAAAGATCTGAGTTCAGGAACTTTATTGCTTCAGCTGGTCTTTTGGATTTGGGATTCTCTGGGCCTCAGTTCACTTGGTGTAACAATCGTCAGGGTTCAGCTAGGGTGTGGGAAAGACTGGATAGAGCCTTGGCCAATCCTCAGTGGCTCCAGCTTTTTCCCTCAGCCAATGTTACTCATCTGTCCAGAATTGCTTCGGATCATTGTCCTATTCTTATTTCTACTGACGTGTCTCTCCAGCAGAGTAGGGTGTTCCGATTCGAGAAATTCTGGACTTTCTATTCTTCTGCTAGATCTGTCATCTTATAGGTTTGGCGGTTTCCTATCAGAGGGAGTGCCACCTACATACTTTCACGACGTCTGGTTCTTGCTAGACGCAGACTATGTAGTTGGAGTAGAAGAGAGGTGGGGGACATTGTTCGATGGGTTGAACAGACTAAGTCTATTATTTCGTCTCTGCAGTCAAAGGAGGACCAAGAGGGATATCTTCCTGATTCTGATCTTTTGACCCTTAGAACCAACTTGTCTCTTCATCACTCTCTTTTATTACAACAGGAGACGTTTTGGAGGTAGAGGTCCCGCATTCAGTGGATTCAGGAAGGGGACTCCAACACTAGATTCTTTCACCAGGCTACTCTAAAACGCCGTGCTACGAACCGTACGGCTTATTGACGAGGAGGGCAACCCTCAGGAGGAGTTCCAGATGATCAGGGATCAGATGCTCCATTTCTTTCAGTCTAGATGGTCTGAGTACTCTAGTGAAGGGTACCCTATTTTCCCGGTCTCCCCTTACTCTAGGGTCTCTGATGTGGAGAATGCTCTTCTCATCCGTTCGATTACTGAGGATGATATTCGGCGGGCTTTATGGGATCTTGGTGTTGACAAGGCTCCTGGGCCTGATGGGTTCCCGGCTGTTTTCTTTCGCCACTACTGGGATATTGTTGGACAGGAGGTGGTGCAAGCTATTCAGCTTGTTTTTCAGTCTAAATCTATTCCAGTAGATTAGAATTGGACTCTTATTACCCTGGTGCCCAAACGCCCTGATGCTTCCTCTCCTCAGCATTTTCGGCCTATTAGTCTCTGCACCACTTTATACAAAGTATGTGCATGTATCCTGGTATCCCGTATGTGTTCTGTGATGCCTCGCATCATCTCTCCACAGCAAGGGGGCTTTTCTCAGGGGGCGCAGCATCACTGATAATGCTCTGCTTGCTCAGGAATTCATGCATGATCTTCAGCGAGCTCCTAGCCGTCATGGTCTTATGGCTGTCAAGCTCGATATGGAGAGAGCTTATGATAGATTGAGCTGGGTTTTTCTGCACCACACTCTTTCTGGGTTTGGGTTTACGGAGCTCTTTGTTGACTGGGTGATGGCCTGTGTTAACCGGCCCTCCTTCTCTCTTCTTATTAATGGTGGTCAGACTGATTATTTTCACTCAGAGGTTGGGTTGAGACAGGGCTGCCCTCTTTCGCCTTTCCTGTTCATTCTCTCGGCCGATTCGTTGTCTCAGGCGCTATCTCAGGCTCAGGATAGCAACTCTTTGGCCCCTTATACTGCTGGTCCCCAAGGGCCCTCCCTTTCTCACCTTATGTTGGCTGATGATTGCATTCTTCTGGGAAGGGCCACTGTTTGCAATGCTATCACTTTTGCGACTATTCTTCAATCTTATTGTAGTGCTTCAGGGCAGAAAGTCAATATCACTAAATCTCTGATCTGTTTCAGCGCTAGGACGAAGTCTACAGTTAGAGGGACTATCTCACAGATTATGGGTATTCCTAATCAGGCTGATCAGCTATCCTATCTTGGAATACCTATTACGGGGAGGCGGCCTCGTATCTCTGATTTCAGCAACTTAGTTAGTCGGATCCGTGACAGATTGGATGGATGGCAGGTCACTGGGCTCTCTATGATGGCGAGGCTTTCACTGTTACGCTCGGTGCTATCTTCCCTTCCTCTCTATCTGCTTGCCAATGCTGCCATTCCTTTGTCTTGTTTGAGGAAGATTGAGAGATAGTTTCGGGATTTCCTCTGGGCTTCGATGCAGGATGGGCATGGTATTCACCTTCTGGCTTGGGATATTGTTTTATGCCGATTACCGAGGGTGGGCTCGGGATCCAGTCACTCATTGTTAGGAGGGATGCTCTGATTGCGAGGCATGCTACGCTGTTCTTACTTGATCCGCACTGTTTGTGGAGCTCCTTTATGCGGGCCAAATATGGAGACTGGAATTCTTCCTCTCTTCCTTAGCTTTCCTCTGGGTACACTTTTTTATGGAAAGAGGTTTGTCGGCATGCTCCGGCTATTTTGGACAGCATCTCTTGGTCGCTAGGTGACGGGGCTTCTGTTGATATTGTTCATGACACTTGGATTGCTGACCTTCCACTGTCCTGTTGGCCGACTTTTGTGAGTTTTGACATCCCTCAGGGTATGAGGGTGATTGACTTATTCAGTCCGGATCGCTCTGCTTGGTCTTCTTCTATGGTCTCCAGCTTCTTTGGAGTTGAGCTTTACCGGTGCATTCTTGCCATTCCTCTTACTCTGGGTCCCACCCCTGATATTAGGGTTTGGAGGAGATGCTGTTTGTCCCGTGCTCCTATTAGAGATCTTGTTGAGATTTATAGCCCTCAGCCTCAGCATTCGATTGATTTGAAGTGGATCTGGCATCTCCCCATTCATCTCAGGGTGCGGCTTTTTATGTGGAAACTTGCATGGAACACACTTCCTACTTATTCCCTGCTCTCCGTGAGAGGTATGAGCATTCTGCCTACTTGCCCATTATGTGGTAGGGAGGACGAGATGGTTGGTCATGCTATCTTCAGTTGCTTTCAAGCGAGACAGATTTGGCAGATTTCAGGTGATGGTCCTTGGGATCAGGGGTCTGAATCCCTGTGTAGTCACTTTCTGAGTATCATCAGGGAGGATATGGGAAGAGGATTCCACCTACTGGTTTCGAGGAGGGCTTACACTGCTTATCAGATTTGGTTATCTCGAAATCAGTTTCTGTTTGCGGATGAGACTATTCATCCTCGCAGGGTTGTTAGGGCCGCCTTCTCCTTAGCTGATGAGTATACATTTCATCAGAGAGTTCGTGTTTCTGCTATCCCTGGCCACTGGGACTCCCCTGCTTCTTCGGCAGCGTACCGGTGTACGGTCTTCATTTCTTGGGAGCCCCCACCTCCAGGGTTTGTTAAAATCAACTTTGATGGTAGTGTTCGTGGCAGATGTGCAGGCTCAGCTTTTGTGATTCGTGGGTCTGATGGTGAGATGCTGGCGTCTGGTGGATTTGGTCTTCTTGGTTCCACAGAGCCCCTTGCAGAGTTGTGTGCTGCTTGGGCTGGTATCTGTTGTGCTATTCGCTGTCTGGGAGCTCGCAGCATTATTATTGAAGGAGATTCCATTAATGTTATCCGCTAGATTAGGCAGGATTCCTGCGCCTATTTGCCTATCATCCCCTTGATTGAAGATATTCATTCTAACCTTCAGGGTATTTCTTGCGCCAGGATTAGGCACATCTATCGGGAAGCCAACTCTACGGCAGATTGGATTGCTGCTAGGATGGCGTCTCATTCTGGTTCTTGGAGCTGGAAGCCGAGTGAACCTTGTCCCCCTATTCTCTTTCAAATTTTATACTCAGATATAACGGGTTTGACTCACCCTAATTGGTGTGATCACTCGCTTGTACAAAAAAAAAAAACTCAAAAATAATTTCATCCAAGTCTCCTCTCCATGAAAGTTGAAAAATTTTCGCTTCTAATGAATTGAGTGAAGGGGCAATCTTTGCTTAAAACATTAAAATTGTCATTGCCACATAGAGCAGCAGCCTGTCCTATAAAAGGTGTTTGGTTGGTGATAATCCCTTTTGTAATTTTAGATTACCATGTTTATTATTATGTTTGTCCATTGGATATGGTAATTTAGATAATAATATTTGATTTCAACATTTCAAGATTATCATAAATTATGACAATTTGATTCTTATATAAAAAATAGGTATCTAAAATTATCAAAGTATGATAATCTTGACTTTAATATAAACATTTAATAATATTTAATTTAATTATATATTTAACAAATAATTAATAATATTTAAATATTTAATATTATATTATAGATTTAATATATTATATATAATATATTATATTATATCGATATTAAATTTAATATTTATATAAATTATTATTTTAATCATTATAATATATTTATATAATAATATATAAATATAAAGTTTAAAATTATTAATATTTATGACTTTCTTACCCATTAAATTATTATATTTAAATAGTTTATGCTATAATATTATTTATATTACCAATTTTATTTAATATTTAAATAATATAACATAATATATAACAAATATTCATAATATTTAAATATATATATTTTTAAATAATTTTACAAAGAATTCTTGCTTTTTAGTAAACATTTTATATTCTAGCTTTAAAAAACCTCCCCTTAAGAAACAAAAATAATTCATAAAAAAAATATAAATAGAATTTAATATAATGCATTATATATATATATATATATAATCTTATATTTATAAGAATTTATATTAATATTATCAAGACAAATTAAATATAATAATCTTGCTACTAAGCATAAAATTTTTAGAAATGTACTTGTGATATCGGCAATTAATTTTCGTCCAAACAAGCTTCAACATAGGCCAGTGATGGGACTCCATGCCACATCAAGGCATCAAGGTGCCCGGGATTAATTGCTATCTTTGACGTGGTTTATATGATCGGGCTCATCATAATCCAAGACGGTAGGTAGAGATTTGATCCTGCACAACCATCTATCTTATAATAATTTTTTTTATAAAAATAGGAAGTAAATTATGATATTATCTAATTTGAAATATGCGGCAAATGGTGCTCGATCTTCTTAGATTTTAAAACTATTTTGTTGGAGCGCAAACCTTTAAAGGCAATCTGACTCACTACCACATGTTTTTCTTTTAAGCATACGGTCCAAACAAGCCAAACTCAAACCCAAATACAAAGGAAATTTGTAAAATAATATAATATAAATGGACAAGAACAGCGACACCATTAATTCCATATTTAAAAATATGAAAAGGAGAGTTTGAATGAATATTTTAGACATTTTGACTGCATGATTCATCCCATCACTAAGAGTTCGAATGAAATTCCATTCTTAGAAGCATGAATGGTAACGAGTCTAAAATGGCTCGAGAATGCCTGACATCCCGCCTGAATTAATTGTTGCCATCCATATCGTCCACTCTAAACAATCCTTGCACTATTGAATTATAAAGTAAAGCCTTAAAAGTAAAATAAATAAACTTTTGATGAAAATTCATTTTTATTCTTAAATTTTTAGTTATTATACTTGTTGCCGCCGGGATCCGTTCTCCGACTCGGGCGCGGTCGATCTCCAGGGAGAGCGGTGTTGCGGACCTGCACAAGAAGTCCACACGCGGGAGGCGCTGGAGGTGGCCCTCCGCGGAAGACCCTCCGACGCTCAAGTCAGTGGGGGAGGAATCAGCGATCAACCAGACAGTGGGGGGTAGATCTCTTCGGGAAGCCTCTCCGGGGGCGGTCAATCGGAAGCTCTGAGAAGGGCAGAGCGCCGACGAGCTACCGGGAGAGAAAGATGCGGGGGTGGGTCTGCGTCAGGAGTCGCGTACCTGAGGGAATCTGCCAATCTGATATTTATAGACTGTCACCTGGGGACTTGAGCATCTTCTGGAAGGTTCCGGGGTTGTTACGATACGGGGGTAGACAGAATCAGGCCGTTGTGGGGCCGTTAGAATCCACGCCTTGTTTGTTAAGGGATCGACGGCTGGGAGAGCTCCTTGATGTCTTGGGATCTGGGTGAGTAGACCTGGGGCGGTTACAATAGGTCTTAGGCCACGTCTCAACATGATTCCTTGCCTAAGGCGCTGCTCGGGTAAGCTTAAGCTCTCCCGCGTCAGGTTCCGCGGAGGTAGACGTCAGGGCGTGGATCGCTAGGTAGGAGCGAGCTATGGAAGCCCGGAAGGGGCCGAGCTAGGGAAGCCCGGAAGAGGCCGAGCTAGGGAAGCCCAGGAGAGGCCGAGCTACGGAAGCCCGGAAGGGGCCGAGCTAGGGAAGCCCAGGAGAGGCCGAGCTAGGGAAGCCCGGAAGGGGCCGAGCTACGGAAGCCCGGAGGGAGACGGCGGGAGGAGGTCAGCCTTAGCCGCCTCGCACGGATATCAATGCAATGACGATTTTACCCCCCAACACATGCCCTCCACTCCCTAGTTCGAAGCGTAGGTTCGGGCGTAGGGAGTATAAGCTCAAGTGGCGCGCCCTGGATGGGACGTCTTGGCCTAAACAGTTCATGCAATGATGCCCTAATTAATGCGACAGGGCCATCGTACCTTCGGAGGTAAGGTTCCTCCACTAGCGACGGTTGAGATTGTGCCGTGCCGTGAATCCCGATCGATATGGAGGTTTGTCGAGGCGATTCCGGACGCCTCGAATGAGACGTCCCGCCTCCCCAGGGCGGTTCCTTGGCGGAGAAGCGAAGTGACAGCCGCCCTATATATATATATACTTATGCACATGTGCGCATGTTCGCGGCGTCTTCTCACCTTGTTTTCAGAAGAGCATTGGTCTCTCATCCTCTCCAGCGTTCATCGTTTTCGCCCAGGATTTCCCTCAACCGAGATGGCGATGAGCCCTGAAGATGTGGCCTCAGAAATCGTTGCTGAGGATTTGGGGAGGATTCACCAGAGGTATGGTCTGCCCCTGGATGTAGTTTTGCGGGTGCCGGAACCCGAAGATAGGGTTACTCGGGGATTAGAGTCCGGAGTCTTTATCTATGAGGATAGTTTTAAGGCGGGTCTTCGTTTTCCTCTCCATCCCTTGGTGAAGGAGATCATGACCCACTACAACATCTGTCCATCGATGGTGGCTCCAAATAGTTGGCGGAATATCGTCGGATTCATTTCGATGTGTCACCAGATTCAAGTCGTTGCAACTCTCCCCCTTTTCCGCACCTGTTACCACTGACTCCCGGGAGGAAATCGGAGTGGACCTCCATCGGGCCCCGGAGATCTTTTAATGTCATCGCGGATAAGCCTTCTTCCATCAAGGGGTGGAAGAGCCGATTCGTGATTGCGGAGGGGAACGTCGGTTCCGATTTCCCTCGACGATGGGGGGAAGTTGCGAGGGATGCGGAGACGCATCCGGCCTTATCGGCGCAGGAGGAGAGGGACCTGGATGTCCTTCGTAATGGACAGGTATTTTCGGCTAACGACCTATTATCGGAGGGGGCCCTCTTCGCAGCCGGGCTCAGCCCTCTGGATCCACAAGGTGAGTCCCTTTTTGCGCTGTGTATTTTTCTCGATTACCGCGCTTGGGTCTGAGTATGTAAATTCCGGTTTGACAGCCACAAGGTTGGCGTTGTCGAGCCTCTCCAAGAGGAAGAGGGGGAAGCGCCCAGGGGAAGGTAGCGGCGCGGACAGCGGCCGGCCCGAGAAAAGGGCCCATACCTCTGCCAAAAACCCGCCGGACGTCGGAGCAGTCCCCATAGGACCGCCGGGGGCGAAGGAGGATCCGGGGAGAATGGCCACGGCACCTGGCGCCCTCGTACTGGAGATATCGGACAGTTCGGATGAAGCTCCGCTGGCTCGTCCGACCGCGTCCCCCTTGAAAGAGGAACCTGCGACGGGTCCAGCGGAGGCGGCCGTAGCAGAGGGGCCCATTGTCCCCGCGGGATTACCACTGGCTCCAGCGGGAGAGGGGGAGGAGATAGCCGCAGCGGAGGAAGTTCAGGGGGAGCCCCTACTTGGTCTGTCCGCCGGGGAGTCTGGTAGCAGTGAGGTCGGGCCGCCCTCGATGGGTCAAGAGGCGGGTCAGACCGAGGCCTCGGGGGAGCCCGCGGAGGAGACGCAGGTGGTGGCGACTGGAAAGGATGCATCGGTGGAGGGAGCACAACAAAGTGGGGGTCCCACGATCGGGGCTCCCTCGAAGAAGATTTTGGGGAGGCTGGCGCTTGGGCTGGCCGAGCTATCTGAAGAGGCCCAAGCCAGGGCCTTGATGGAGGAGGCTGGGAGGTTGAAGGCTTCTCAGGTGGGGGTCGTCCAGGCCGGTCCCTCAGACGGGGCCGGTCAACCCAGCAGCTCGGAGACTAGCATTGATGAGGCGTTTTCCGCCATGATAAGGTCGGTCCTGCATCCGGGTGCGGATCCGTCGACGGACAAGTTTGCTGACCTGGGGTTGATAGATGCTGCGTTCGGGCAGCAAGGTGTAGCTGAGAGTATCCATCTCCTTCCTGCCATTGATAACACGACTTTGATGAGGATGACCCGGGACTACGCTTCGCGGGTGAGTCACTTTTCCTGCGTGACAGATGTTTCTCGATGGACCCCGTCGTGGGCGCTTATTCAGTTTTTGCCTTTGCAGAGCGTTTTGCTTTCCCGGGCGATTTGCTGGCGCTTGAGTTTGGCGACGGGGGCCAGCGTCCAGGCCCGGAGGGAGAATGTCGAGCTCCAGTCGCGGCTGAAGGTGTCTGAGCAGTTCGAAGAGCTCATGGACACGATGGACAGGAACTCGAAGGCGGCAAGGGCGGCACATCAGGCTGCCGTGGACGAGGTGTCCAAGCAGAAGCGCAGGGTGGAGGAGTTACAGGGACTCCTAGCGAAGAACGACGACGCGTGCTTGGAGTTGGCCAAGATTAAATCGAAACACTCCGCGGAGGTGGCGGCGATGCAGCGGGAACATGGTGAGAGTATGAGTCGGCTGGGAGGGAGGCCGACGATGAAAGAAGGCGCCTGGCGAGAATGCTCGGCGAAGTGGAGGAGAAATTGAAACGGCGTGATGGTGAAATTGCCCATTTGAAGGAGAACGCTAGGTGGCATCAAGGGACGATAACTCGGGTGAGTGACGAGTTGTCGCAAGCTCGTGGGGAGATTGAAGCCAGACAATCGAAGATCAGTACCCTGCAAGAGAGGGTCGAGCTGGTCGGCGCTGACAGGACAAGAGCCCGGAGTGAGGCCGAGGAGCTGGCCAAAAGGTTGGCCAGGCGAGAGGGGGAGGTATGCTCCCATTTTACCCTCTTTATTTTTCTACTGGCTCCTTGCGACGCCGATTGATTTTGGCTTTTCCAGATGGCGAGGATGGGGTCGGAGATTCGGGCTCTCCAAAGTGTGCTCGCGTCCACTCGCAGCAGGAGCTCGGAACTCGAGACACGGGCTAGCGAGCTTGAGGAACAAAATGTCATTTTGAAGGCCCAAGTGATCGAGGCTGAGAAGCAGACTGCGGAGGTCAAAACGCAGCACGCCATTCTCAAGGGTAGGCAGGACGCTATTAGCGTTGACGCCTTCCATCATGGGATAGAAGAGTGTAAACAGCGGATTCTCAGTGAGCGCCCGGAGTGGGATCTTTCTTTCCTGAGCGCCCAAGATCCCGACGATGGCGAGTCTGAAGAAGAAGAAGACGAAGATGAATATGCCGACGTGTCTGACGGCGAACCTGGTGCCGCCCCTAGTCCCAGCGAAGCTGCAGTTTCTGAGGGACGATCGCAAACTGCCGCCGAGGGGGCGAGAACATTGGAGAAGGGTGAGCCTAGTCACGCCTCCGCAGGCGCAACTGAGGGCTCCTCAAAGGCTGGTGCGGCTCCTGGTTCGTAGGAGTTGTTATTGTACCTTGCTTATCTGTCGTTCCTTAATAAAAGAACTTTCTGTTTTGACTTAAGTGCTGTCCTGGTTTGGCCTCATCGTCGCCCAGTTTCGCCTTGAGCGGTCTGTGGCTCGCTGGCGATCTTGGGTTATCTTTATTCCAAGACTAGGCAAACGCGTTAGCTCGGACCGATAGGCGAAATAGGCCGGCCAGGGCCGACAGGCAAAATAGGCCGGCTGGGGACAGGGCCGACAGATAAAATGGATCGGCCAGGGACGACGGGCAGAATAGATCGGCTGGGACCGACGAACAATATAGGTCGGCTGGCGCCGATGGATAAATTAGGTCGGCTGGGGCCGATGAATAAAATAGATCGGCTGGGGCCGACAGAAGAAATAGGTCGGCTGGGGCCGATGGACGAAAATAGGTCGGCGTGGGCCGACAGAAGAAATAGGTCGGCTAGGGCCGATAGGCAAAAATAGGTCGGCTGGGGCCGACGGATAAAATAGGTTTTCGCGCTTCCTGCCATCCTGCCAGCGCCCTGCTGTCCCGCAGGCAATTCGGTTTTTACTTTACTAGAAGCGGTGATACGGCACAGTGGGGGGTATAAAGCTGCATCAGAGCTTTCCGGAAGGTGCTCTTTTCCCATGCAGGCTACCTCGTTGCGATGCGCACGCAACCGTCCACTATTGGACAGTACTTTTTCAAAGGACGATTTTCTGAGCCCGCCGGTTTTCGAAGCGTCAGCGGACGATTTCCTGTATTTACTGGCCGTGATTCGGGATCAGGAGGGGATCTTCGTACACGTCCTGGTTCAGGCGGTGGGTTTGGCGCGCAGTGGGGCGCCAATCTTGAGAGACCACGTGGAGGTACTGCTTGGAAGTTTAAATCTCGGGACGCGCAGTCTGGGTAGCTTTTCCTGGTCCATTTCCGCCTATAAAAAGGAAAAGGGGGTCTCATCTGGTTATCCCCAAAGTTTCTTTCTCGCCAGAGCTTTTACCATGCTCATTTCTCTGTTGCTACGAGTGGAGGATCGACTTTTCCTTTCATGGGCTCCTTGCCGCCGGATAGCTGGGGCGACCGGGGAGCAGCTGGAGGATGGCTCGTCCTTAGGGGATGAGTCCGGAGATCACATGGAGAGCGCACATGGGGGGCGCAGAGATCACACGGGGAGCGCACATATAACTCTTCCCGTGTGACCTTTGCTGCCGGTTACGGGGGGCTTATGGCAGGAGGCATATCGACACCCCCGTAGCACGCACAGACTCTCCCTTTTTCGCTGGCTTGGGTTCCCGTCCCTTCTCTGAGGGGAATCCTGCCACGGGAGGGAAAATATGGGAGCAACCGGGGTCGATGGTCCCCGGTTCCCTTGGCTGGGCGACGACCCGCGATCCAGCACCCCCTCCTAGGGGAGCAGGCTGGATCGTTCGGATCCTCAGAATCAGCATCCGCGGGCCATGCCTCCTTTTGGATCTTTTAATTCATCCGCCCGGGCGGACTGATTCCGTGGTTTGCCTGATTTGTCGATCCGGCCATCGGAACATCGCAGTCGCCTAGGTCTGCTTTGGAGCAGTTGCTCGGGTTTTGAATTTGTCTTTATTTTATGCATTTCAATGTTCTTGTAACGCCTGTGAGGCATTTGTAATTGATCATGATCGGCAATAAAGAGAGTTATATTCCGTGTCTCAATCTCTATCTTTTCTTGTGCCGAGCTCTTTGCTATTGTTGTTTGTGGGCGCCAAAAGCGTTCCGTTCGTCCTTAGACGAGGATCCCACGCCACTCGAATTAATCGAGGTTCGTATTCGGCGATTCGTAGATCATTCGGGAAACACGCCCCTTGCTCTGGTCGGAAACTTGTGTTTTCGCGCTTCGCTTTTCGTAAAGCCCGATTTATCGTAGGTCGGTCTTGGCCGAAGCTCAGGGAATTCGCACCCCTTCTCGTCATGGTTCAAGGAACCAGTCACTCGGGATAGTCGAGTTTCGGGGAACGTCTTACTTGGCCCTGCCAAGGTTCGAAGAATTTCGTAGCTCGGTCCTGCCGAGGTTTGGAGAATTTTGTAGCTCGGCCCTGCCGAGGTTCGGAGAAAATTTCACTTGGCCCTGCCAAGGTTCGGAGAACTTTGTAGCTCGGACCCGCCGAGGTTCGGAGAAAATTTCACTTGGCCCCGCCAAGGTTCGGAGAACTTTGTAGCTCGGACCTGCCGAGGTTCGGAGAAAATTTCACTTGGCCCTGCCAAGGTTCGGAGAACATTTTACTTGGCCCTGCCAAGGTTCGGAGAATTGGTAGCTCGGCCTGCCGAGGTTCGGAGAATTTTGTAGCTCGGACCTGCCGAGGTTCGGAGAAAATTTCACTTGGCCCTGCCAAGGTTCGGAGAACTTTGTAGTTCGGACCTGCCGAGGTTCGGAGAAAATTTCACTTGGCCCTGCCAAGGTTCGGAGAACATTTTACTTGGCCCTGCCAAGGTTCGGAGAATTGGTAGCTCGGCCCTGCCGAGGTTCGGAGAATTTTGTAGCTCGGACCTGCCGAGGTTCGGAGATTATTTCACTTGGCCCTGCCAAGGTTCGGAGAACTTTGTAGCTCGGCCCTGCCGAGGTTCGGAGATTATTGTAGCTCGGAGGGAGCGATTCAGCCGCCGTTGCAGGCCACAGCGTTAGGTCCACGTGGCGCTTAATAAAGGGGGCGCCCGAGCAGAACGGGCGGCGTGTTGTCACGCTTTTATTGGCGATGCTGCTCTTTCCGAGGGGGCAAGTTATCGGCCGAGTGGCGGACTTCCACGTTTTTCGAGGAAGAGGGGCGTATTAAGCAGCCTGGGGAAGTGTCGAATGCGTTTAATGTGTGGGGCGACAGATCGGAAAATGTTCGCCTGGGGAACCCTCGAACAATCTGCTCGCGCTTATCGATCTTACTCGGGATAGGGCGCGACTCTTCGGATTCCTCACGCATTAGAATGGTGACGCATGGCAAACTCTCATGGGTCGGCGTTTGCGGCGCGGCCGATCGGGATACCTGCCTGGCGGGTATAAATATGGCCGAGGGGGATTGGTCTCGGCCATCCCTCGGTTTGAGCTCTGAAAAGGAATGGCCTCTCCAGCGCGATCGTCAAGTGACTCGCATTCCTCGCTTAGCAGCCTGCCGCACTCGGAGGGGAGGCGCACCTCCGTAACTGTCGACGGGCTGAGCCTCGCATCGGGCCTTGCGAGCAATGAGCAGCTTGCGAGGACTGCCGAGGAATTCTTGGACGTTTCTGTCAGGGAGGCGGAGGCCTCACGCCGGTTGATAGACCGGCAGAGGGAGGAGATTCTGTCGCTTCGTCAGCAGGTGGCTGACCTGACAGTATGCCTGGAGGAGTTACTGGCCTCTGGGGGCGACTGACTCCAGGGCCTCTGCCCGTTCTTGTTTTTTTTTTTTGCAGTCTCTTTGTAGTCCTCCTCCTTTTATGAATGAAAGATGGACCTTGTTTATCTGTGAAGTCCCTTTCCTTTAAGAGTTTATGGCCTTCACTCGTGTAATGAATCAGGGGGTTGGCGTGGCCCCGTCGTTTTTTGCGCGTTGATGTAGGTTCTTCGAACGACGAGTTATAGGGGTGTTACCCGAAAGATTTCCGGTGGCAGAGGGGGAAATCGTCTAAGTCTGCTTGGGGCCTTTGGTCGACCACGTGGGGCCCGATGGCCTCGAGAGTGTTTTGCCAATGGTGGCTTCTTCTTGCGCGCCGACGGTTTTTTACCCAACGCGCTCATTTTTAAACCTGGCGAAGTCCTTCGGGGACTATTTGGGGGCCGTTCGGCTTTGGTCGAGGCTTGTAGGTTTAGACTTTTTGCTGGGGTCTTAGCCCGAATGATTTTTACCTTGCCTTGTCATGGCTCGGGGGATTCATCGCTCGGCCCCGCCGAGGTTCGGAGAAACATTTTACTTGGCCCTGCCAAGGTTTGGATATTTGTTGCTCGGCCCTATCGAGGTTCGGAAAAATATTTTACTTGGCCCTGCCAAGGTTCGGAGATTTGTTGCTCGACCTAGCCGAGGTTCGGAGACTTTGTTTTACTTGGCCCTGCCAAGGTTCGGAGATTTTGTTTTACTTGGCCCTGCCAAGGTTCGGAGATTTGTTGCTCGGCCCCGCCGAGGTTGGAGACTTTGTTTTACTTGGCCCTGCCAAGGTTCAGAGATTTTGTTTTACTTGCCCCTGCCAAGGTTCGGAGATTTGTTGCTCGGCCCAGCCGAGGTTTGGAGACTTTGTTTTACTTGGCCCTGCCAAGGTTCGGAGATTTCATTTTACTTGGCCCTGCCAAGGTTCGGAGATTTGTTGCTCGGCCCGGCCGAGGTTCGGAGACTTTGTTTTACTTGGCCCTACCAAGGTTCGGAGATTTTGTTTTACTTGGCCCTGCCAAGGTTCGAAGATTTTGTTTTACTTGGCCCTGCCAAGGTTCGGAGATTTGTTGCTCGGCCCGGCCGAGGTTCGGAGACTTTGTTTTACTTGGCCCTGCCAAGGTTCGGAGATTTGTTTTACTTGGCCCTGCCAAGGTTCGGAGATTTTGTTTTACTTGGCCCTGCCAAGGTTCGGAGGTTTGTTGCTCGGCCCCGCCGAGGTTCGGAGACTTTGTTTTACTTGGCCCTGCCAAGGTTCGGAGATTTTGTTTTACTTGGCCCTGCCAAGGTTCGGAGATTTGTTGCTCGGCCCCGCCGAGGTTCGGAGACTTTGTTTTACTTGGCCCTGCCAAGGTTCGGAGATTTTGTTTTACTTGGCCCTGCCAAGGTTCGGAGATTTTGTTTTACTTGGCCCTGCCAAGGTTCGGAGATTTGTTGCTCGGCCCAGCCGAGGTTCGGAGACTTTGTTTTACTTGGCCCTGCCAAGGTTCGGAGATTTTGTTTTACTTGGCCATGCCAAGGTTCGGAGATTTTTTGTCCAGGCAGATAACTCGGTTGTACCGAGGATTGGTAAGCAGTATCTATTTCCCTTTACAATTTATGGCAATATGGTGCATAATCGATTCACACAGCAAGTTGCGGAAAAATAGATAACTGGCGAAGCATAAAGGACATACCCTATTGATAGTATTTGCGGAGGTTGTCCGAGTTCCACGTTCGGGGGACGGATTTCCCATCGAGATCCTGCAGCTTGTAGGTTCCCGGCCCAATGATCTCCGTGATTTGGTACGGACCCTCCCAGTTCGGCGCCAGCTTTCCTTGCTCCAGCGGTTTGGATACATAAGCTTTTCGGAGGACGAGGTCGCCGGGTAGGAAGGTTTTCCCCTTGACCCTGGAGGCATGGTACCGAGCCACCCTCTGTTGATAAGCAGCCATCCTGATTCGGGCCTTCTCTCTGACTTCCTCTACCAAGTCGAGGTTGGTGCGGAGTTGCTCATTGCTGGCTTCCTCTGAATAACTCTCCACCCGCAAAGATGGGAGGCCTATTTCCACAGGGATGACGGCCTCCGTGCCAAAAGCCATTCGAAATGGAGTCTCGCCCGTCGGAATTCTCGGGGTGGTGCGATAGGCCCATAAGACATGGTGTAGCTCATCCGCCCACCTGCCTTGGGCTCTGGAGAGGCGAGCTTTGATTCCTTGGAGGAGAGTCCTGTTGGTCACTTCGGTCGCTCCGTTGGCTTGTGGGTGCCCGACCGAAGTAAGGTGGTGACGGATTCCGTGTTCCTCGCAGAATTGGCGGAACTTGGAGTTGTCGAACTGCTTACCATTATCGGTGATTATGGTGTGGGGGAGGCCGAACCGGCAGACGATGGACCTCCATACAAAGTCTCTGGCCCGTGCTTCGGTGATTTGCGTAACTGCTTCCGCTTCAACCCACTTGGTGAAGTAGTCAATGGCGACAAATAAGAATTTCTGCTGTCCCATCGCCAGCGGGAATGGGCCGAGGATGTCCATCCCCCACTTGGCAAAGGGCCAGGCGGAGGATATAGAAACTAGCTCGGCGGAAGGGAGCCTCTGGATGCTTGAATGTCTCTGGCAGGCGTCACAGGCTCGGACTAGGTTGTCCGCGTCTTTCTGCATGGTCGGCCAGTAATAGCCTTGCCGCAGCACCTTGTGGCATAGGGACCGGCTTCCCAGATGGTTGCCGCAAATCCCTTCATGTACCTCTCGTAGAGCATAGTCCGCCTCGGGTGGGCGGAGGCATCTGAGCAGCGGCATAGAAAAAGACCGCTTGTAAAGTTGGCTGTCAATCAATACATAGTGGGTCGCCTGCAGCTTCAATTTCCTGGCCTCTCTTCGGTCGGATGGGAGCGACCCTTCTTTGAGATAGTTGAGGATAGGGTCGAACCAGGATGGTTCGGCCTCGATTTGCATCACCCGATCGGCTTCCATGATACTCGGCTTTTCCAGAGTCTCCAGATGGAATTTTGTTCAGCATCCATCGTCTCCGCGTTTCCAATCGGGAGAGTAGGTCGGCACGGGCGTTTTCCGATCTAGGAATTTGAATAATTTCAAACTCGGCAAAGTGGGGAAGTAGCCGCGCACCTCTTGGAGATATCGGATCATGTTCGGTTCTCGGGCTTCAAATTCTCCCCGCACATGGCCGGCCACCAGCTGAGAGTCGGTGAAGGCGTTAAGCTTTTCCACCTTCAGGTTGCGGGCGATCCGGAGACCAGCTAACAGGGCCTCGTACTCGGCTTCGTTGTTGGAAGCCGGGAAGGAGAATCGGACGCCATATTCGAAGATCATTCCCTCTGGGCTGGTGAGGACTAGACCCGCACCGGAGTGATGGGCATTGGACGACCCATCGACGTGAAGGAGCCACCGAGCTTCAGGCTTTGGTCCTTCGGGATTTTCTGGGGTAGAGCCGTCTTCTGGGATGGTACACTCGAGGAGGAAATCGGCCAGCACTTGGGCTTTGATGGCCGGGCGAGGTTGAAAATGTATGTCATGCTCGCTTAATTCGACGGCCCATTTGGTCATTCTCCCCGATGTTTCTGGACGGTGGACCACCGCCTTGATGGGTTGATCGGTTAGGACCGTCACTGAATGTGCTTGAAAATAAGGCCGTAGCTTCCGGACTAAGGTGATCAAAGCCAGCACCATTTTCTCAATCCTGGTGTACCTCGTCTCCGCATCGCGGAGCAGCCTACTCACATAGTAGATCGGCCTCTGGATTTTGCTTTCTTCTTTGACTAGCACCGAGCAAACTGCGCCCTCTGAAACGGCCAGGTACAGAAATAGAGTCTCCCCCGGGATCGGACTACTGAGAAGCGGAGGCGAGCCGAGGTACTTCTTGAGATCTTGAAATGATTTCTGGCACTCAGGAGTCCACCGAAAATTTTTGGCCGATCGGAGAGTTTTGAAGAAGGGGAGGCATCTCTCGGCTGACCGAGCCACGAAGCGGTTAAGGGCCGCTATCCTCCCGGTTAAGCGCTGGACCTTCTTAATAGACGCTGGGGGCGCCATTCGTTGGAGAGCTTGAATCTTCTGAGGGTTAGCCTTGATACCCCGCTGGGAGACCATGAAGCCGAGGAATTTCCCGAATTGACGCCGAAGGCACACTTGGTTGGGTTGAGCTTCATTCCATATTTGCGCAGCGTGGCAAAGCTCTCCGCGAGGTCCTCAACATGCCACAGCGCTTCCTTGCTTTTGACCAGCATATCATCTACGTACACCTCCATGTTCCGGCCGATTTGCTCCTTGAACACCTTGTTGACCAGCCGCTGGTAGGTCGCTCCTGCATTTTTAAGACCGAAAGGCATAACTCGGTAACAGTAGGTACCTCGGTCGGTTATGAAGGCGGTCTTTTCTTCATCTTCGGGGGCCATCCGGATCTGATTGTAGCCCGAATAGGCATCCATGAATGACAGCATTTGGTGGCCTGAGGTGGCGTCCACGAGCTGGTCGATCCGAGGGAGGGGGAAGCTATCCTTCGGGCATGCCTTGTTGAGGTCGGTGAAGTCGATGCAGATCCTCCATTTGCCATTCGACTTTTTCACCATGACGACATTTGACAACCAACTTGGGTAATTCACCTCTCGGACAAAATTGGCTTTGATGAGTTTGTCGACCTCCTCTTCAATGGCTTTTTGCCGTTCTGGGGCGAAGCTTCTCTTCTTTGCTTAACAGGCCTGTGCATCTCGTCCACATTGAGACGATGGACGAGGACCTCGGGGTTAATCCCTGGCATGTCGGAGGCGGTCAGGCGAAGATGTCCGTATTGCTTTGGAGGAATCTGATCAGCTCGCGATGAGGCTCTCCTTCGAGTAGCGACCCGATCCTTATGTTCGGTCAGGCCGAGCTTCGTCTAGCGGTACTTCTTCCAGTTCTTCCGCCGGTTCCCCCCATTGTTCGGCAAAATCTTCGCGAGCGTCTAGCCCGTCAACCTCGGGAATTCTGGACTGAAGGCTCGTGACAAAACATTGCCGAGCCATGGCCTGACTTCCCCGAACCACTCCAATTCCTCGCTCGGTGGGGAACTTCATAGACAGATGTGGGATAGAGACAACCGCCTTAAGGGACATCAAGCCGGGCCTGCCGAATATGGCGTTGTATGGGGACCTGAGGTCGGTCACTAGGAAATCGGTCTGTACAATGGTCACGAGGGGCCAGGTTCCTGCACGGACGTCAGGGTGACGATTCCTTTCGGGATGATGACGTCGCCGGTGAATCCCATCAGGGTGGAATCCACGGCTCGAAGGTTTTCCATGAGCAATTTCATCCTGGCAAACACACCGAGGTACAAAACGTTTACCGAACTTCCACTATCGACTAGGATTCGGCTTACATCATAATTGTTCAAGTTAAGGGATACAACAAGTGCGTCATCATGGGGGAGCTGTATCCCAAGAAGATCATCATCGGAAAAGGAAAGTTTGCCTGTGCGTGCCTTCTTCGGCACCGGTGCATCACCGTCGCCTCTGGAGCTCGATCCGCCGGCCTCCTCAATTATGTTGATACGGCCAACCACGGGCGGATTTGGTGGAGGAGGGAGTTGTGGGAGCTCAGGCTGGTGGTTACCTCCTTGTGGCGGCTCAGGTGCTCTTCTGAACTGGTCCAGCCGTCCCCGCCGAATCAGTCTCTCGATTTCATTCTTCAGCTGCCAGCATTCCTCAGTGTCATGACCATGTTCCCTATGGTAGCGGCAGTACTTGGCAGGATCTCTTCGGGTCGGGTTCCCTCAGAGAGGTACTGGTTGGGGAAGCTGGCGCTCTATCTCATGAGGATTTACGCTCGAGGCACAGTCAACGGAGTGTAGCGATCGAATCGCCTGGGGGGACTCCGGGAGCGATTCCTCGGCGGCGGCAGAGGGATTCTTTGGCGGCGAGGTGGACTTGGCCGACGGATGGGACGGTGTCTGTCAGGGGCTTTGGGCTCCTGCTTCTTCCTTGCCTGCTCAGCGCGAGCGACTCTCCGTGACTCCTCGACCCTAGCGTACTTATCCGCAAGGGCCATCATATCAGAAAGACATGGGGGGTAGCTGACCTCCATAGCCAGATAGAAGTCGCTTTCCTTTGAGACGCCCCCCGCCAGGGCGGACATAGCCACCTCATGATTAAGGTGGTCTACCTCCAACATGGCCTTATTAAAGTGGCCAAGGTAATTCCTCAAGGACTCCTCTCTTTGCTTGACTTCGGAGAGGGAGTCGGATCTCCGCCGATGGCGGCGGCTGCTGACGAACTGGCCGATGAAAAGACGGCTCAGCTCGTCAAATGAATCGATGGAACCTGGCTTCAAGGCATTGAACCAGGTTCGGGCAGATCCTCTGAGGGTGGACGAAAAGGCGCGGCAGAGGAACGCATCGGATGCCCCGTGAAACATCATTATCGACCGGAAGCTACTGAGATGGTCGTCCAGATCAGTGGAGCCGTGATAGGGCTCGACGGTTGGCAGCTTAACGTGGGAGGGAATCACTTCCTCCATGATTCCCTTAGAGAAAGGGATGCCCTGCTCTGCTTTGGGCTGGGGCAGATGGGTCTGCTTGGCGGCGTCCAGCTCCTGACGCATCTCTTGGATCTAACGGCGGATCTCCTCCTCACCGGCTAGAGGAGGGGCTGGGCGCGAGAACCGCAAGGATGGCGTCGAATCATGGTGAGACGTCGCCGGAGAGAGGGAGCGGGCTCACCGAGATCTGGGAGGATCTCTATCGTAACCGGTTCGAGGGACCGGTTTGTCCCCTCTGGGGCGATGTGGGGGATCCGCTGATTCACGCGGATCAAAGGAGGAGGTTGCCGGTGAAGAAGAAGTCGCCGCTTCTTTCTGGGGATGCGAAGCAGGAGGAGCCGTAAGGCGCTCCTGTACCAGATGGGTAAGGGCCTGGACTTGCTGGACCAGCGTAGCAAACTGGTCCTGGGTCACCGGAATGGCAGGCGGTGATGGAGTCTCGACAGGCGGGGGTTGTGGCGCTGTGGCGCCAGTCGGATCAGGCCTCTGGGAGGCGACCTGATCTTGGGCATCAGAGGTTGCTCTCTTCCGGTTGGCCATCAGAGAGGTTCTTCTTCGGATTAAGATCCTTGTCTCCTTTCTTCAAGTTTTAACGGGACTTGAGACCCTTCCTCTAGCGCCAATTTGTTGCCGCCGGGATCCGTCCTCCGACTCGGGCGCGGTTGATCTCCAGGGAGAGCGGTGCTGCGGACCTGCACAAGAAGTTCACACGCGGGAGGCACTGGGGGTGGCCCTCCGCGGAAGACCCTCCGACGCTCAAGTCAGTGGGGAAGGAATCAGCGATCAACCAGACAGTGGGGAGGTGGATCTCTCCGGGAAGCCTCTCCGGGGGCGGTCAATCGGAAGCTCTGAGAAGGGCAGAGCGCCGACGAGCTGCCGGGGAGAGAAAGATGCGGGGGTGGGTCTGCGTCAGGAGTCGCGTACCTGAGGGAATCTGCCAATCTGATATTTATAGACTGTCACCTGGGGACTTGAGCATCTTCTGGAAGGTTCCGGGGTTGTTACGATACGGGGGTAGACAGAATCAGGCCGTTGTGGGGCCGTTAGAATCCACGCCTTGTTTGTTAAGGGATCGACGGCTGGGAGAGCTCCTTGATGTCTTGGGATCTGGGTGAGTAGACCTGGGGCGGTTACAATAGGTCTTAGGCCACATCTCAACATGATTCCTTGCCTAAGGCGCTGCTCGGGTAAGCTTAAGCTCTCTCGCGTCAGGTTCCGCGGAGGTAGACGTCAGGGCGTGGATCGCTAGGTAGGAGCGAGCTATGGAAGCCCGAAAGGGGCCGAGCTAGGGAAGCCCGGAAGAGGCCGAGCTAGGAAAGCCCGGGAGAGGCCGAGCTACGGAAGCCCGGAAGGGGCCGAGCTAGGGAAGCCCGGGAGAGGCTGAGCTAGGGAAGCCCGGAAGGGGCCGAGCTACGGAAGCCCGGAGGGAGACGGCGGGAGGAGGTCAGCCTTAGCCGCCTCGCACGGATATCAATGCAATGATGATTTTACCCCCCAACAATACTTTAAATTTTTATATTTTAAATTTTTTTTTTCTAATATGGCATATAATTTTAAATACATAATAAGAGATTATCCTTTAATAATTAAAAATTAAAGGATCAAAGTTAGATTAAAGTAAAAGCTTGAAGATCAAAACATATTTTAGCTTTATTTATTTATAGGCTCTACTCTATCATTCATTCAAGTAGGGCAAGGGCTGTTTAAAGCCGTGGCCATAGAGTGGAGGTTATTGTGGCCATAGAGGGAGGATGTCAGGCTTTCCCCAGCCATTTTGGACTCGTTGTCCATGATGCTTTGAAGAGTGGTATTTCAAACAAATAAATTTAAAGACACTCACCGAAAGTGAGAAAGATACCTGTGTATTATATGATTCATTTCTTCTACCTTTTCACTTGTTTGGATAGATGAAGATTTGAGATATGGTTACTAATGACGCTTTATCACTGGTCTTGAACATCGGGAGAAGAGAGCTGCTTAATCCACGGTCTCACGCCTGATCAGATGGCCTGCAAAAAGTCCCAAGACCGAAGGGGTGCTCCGGTGGAGACCCTTCGACGCTCAAGTCAGTAACCGGGATCATAGCTGAGGGAGAGCTTAGATGAGCTATGGGAAGAAAAATGAGTCCTCAGAAAGAGGGGAGTCCCTTTCTGAGTATCAGGGTAGCGAGTATATGAGTTTGCATACCATGTTCATGAGTAGACTTTCCCTTTTATAGGGGGTAAATACTTGCACAACCACGTAGAGTTCCATAAGAAAGGAATGTCCTCGGGGTTTGTGGGGTTGCGTGAATTTGGGCTGGTTGGTGGGTCCTATCCCATCAGAGAGGGGAAAACGGTGGTTGGTGAGCTACGTCCCATCAGTTAGTGGGGCTAACAGGTAGTTAGGTCCAGTCCCATCAGCGGCGTTACCTGTGGGTAGTTGAGCCTAGGGATGCCAGGTGGCACGGGTCAGAAGGACGGCGGTGCGAACAGCCATGACCATTCTGGGGCTGACTTGAGACAGCCTTGACCCTCCGGAGGGCACCGAGGCCGAGCAGGGCCGACTCGGCCGACTTGAAGATGCTAGGGCGGGGCCGACCAGGGAAGGTCGGGGCCGACTTGGCCGACTCGGAGACGCCGGGGCCGACCAGGGAAGGTCGGGGCTGACTTGGCTGTCTCGGAGATGCCGGGGCCGAGCGGGGCTGACCAGAGAAAGTCGGGGCCGACTTGGCCGACTCGGAGATGCCGGGGCTGAGCGAGGCCGACCAGGGAAGGTCGGGGCTGACTTGGCCGACTCGGAGATGCCGGGGCCGAGCGAGGCCGACCAGGGAAGGTTGGGGCTGACTTGGCCGACTCGGAGATGCCGGGGCCGAGCGGGGCCAACCAGGGAAGGTTGGGGATGACTTTGCCGACTCGGAGATGTCGGGGCCGAGCGGGGCCGACCAGGGAAGGTCGGGGCCGACTTGGCTGACTCGGAGATGTCGAGGCCGAGCGGGGCCGACCAGGGAAGGTCGGGGCCGACTTGGCCGACTCAGAGATGCTGGGGCCGAGCGAGGCCGACCAAGGAAGGTCGGGACTGACTTGGCCGACTCGGAGACGCCGAGGCCGAGCGGGGCCAACTAGGGAAGGTCGGGGCCGACTTGGCCGACTCGTATATGCCGGGGCCGAGCGGGGCCGGCTAGGAAAGGTTGGGGCCGACTTGACCGACTCGGAGATGCCGGGGCCGAGCGGGGCCAACCAGGAAAGGTCGGGGCCGACTTGGCCGACTCGGAGATGCCGGGGCCGAGCAGGGCCGACCAGGGAAGGTCGGGGCCGACTTGGCCGACTCGGAGATGCTGGGGCTGAGCGGGGCTGACCAGGGAAGGTCAGGGCCGACTTGGCTGACTCGGAGATGCCGGGGCCAAGCAAGGCTGACCAGGGAAGGTCGGGGCCGAATTGGCCGACTCGGAAATGCCAGGGCCGAGCGGGGCCGATCAGGGAAGGTCGGGGCTGACTTGGCCGACTCGGAGATGCCAGGGCCGAGCGGGGCCGATCAGGGAAGGTCGGGGCTGACTTGGCCGACTCGGAGATGCCGGGGCCAAGCAGGGAAGGTCGGGGCCGACTTGGCCGACTCGGAGATGCCGGGGCGGGGCTGCCTTAAGATTTGGATTTTGCCATAATTGCCCTTGTGGCTACGTCAGCCACATCAGATGCCCCCCACCCCTGAGCACGAAGGGCCACGCGCCCGCTGCCCTTTGGGCGAGAGGGGCGCAAAAATTTAAAAAATGATTGCTCTTTAGTGCGCTTTTAATAGCTTGGTGAGCTGGCGCATCGTCCCGAGGCAGTATCGCTTCGAAAATCTTCCACAATCATGCGGTAGGTGGGAGCCGACGCTAGCGCCGGACGCCTCAAAGAGGAAGCCTATTGGGGGAATGGAAAAAGGTAAAGGTTATCATTGCTTCTCCATTTTCTATGCCCCACGATTGGTCAGGGATCACGCTCCTTGGGGTGAATCGAGGCGGCACATCTCGGGCGCAGGCGAGATTTTCGGCAGACAGCTCGTGGCGCAATAGGAGAGCGCCACGTGGTGGGGCCTTGATTATTGTCGTTCAGAGAGGGGGGTATAAAAGCGCCCCAAGGGCCTGAGGAAAGCTTTTACATTGCCATTGTTTTCTTCCAACTTTCCTTCTCCTGAGTTCTTCTGTGACTTGAGCCCTTTTGTGTCCAAATTCCCTTTGATTTTTAGGTTAGTTTCATCTTTCCTTTTCATCCATGGACCGTCGTGCCATTAGGGAGGGTAAGAGGCCTATAGCTGAATCTTCTCATTCCGATAGTGAAGATCAAACCTCCTTAGCCCGTCAGGTTCCTCGTCCGGTGGACGAAATCGTCATCCGCAATCGACCAATGGTGACCAGGCCTCCGTCCGCCTCAGCCTCCCCTATTAGGGCAGTTCCTGTGTCCTCCCGCCGTCCGGGAAAACCTCCGGCGATGAGTTCTGATCTGACAGGTCCGTTCGGAGTGGCCTCAACCGTGACCCCCGAAGACGTAGAGGCCATTAGGGCTAAGTACATGGTCCCCAGCTTCATCCACCTGTCTGCGTCGGGGCCCGAAGATAGAGTGACCTCCGCCTATCCTGGTCGGGTCGCTCTATACGAGGAGTTCTTCTGGTGTGGACTGCACCTTTCTTTCCACCCTTTTTTTCTGAACCTTTTAGATAGGTATAGATTAGCGCAGGTGCAGTTGACTCCGAATTCGATTCGAATCATCTGCACCTTTGTCATTCTTTGCTACTTCAGGAGGCTCGGCCAGGGTTGTCACTGTTCTGGGCTTTCTACAAGCTCCGCTGCCAAGGTGAAGGGGCATGGTGGGCTTTCTCGCCAAGCCAGGTAGGGCCTTCCCTTTAGGTCTCCCGTCCAAAATTAGGGGATGGAAACCCTGCTTCCTTTTTCCCATGTCGAGGGGGTGAGGACCGATTGGATGGAGCCGGACACCAGCTCCAATGATAATGCCACAGTGGGGGAGAGAGATAGGGAACTCTTCATCCAATTGTCCAACTGCCAAATCCCTGGTTACAAGGAACTCCTGTCTGAGGAGAACCTTGTAGAAGCTGAGTTGGCCCTGACGGTTGGTGAGCACGATGTCCAATTCCTTCTGTCTTGATCAAAAAACTGCTATATGCTGTTGCTAACGCTTCTTGTTTTTGGATGCAGTGATGAAGTTTTCCGTCGGTGCATTCAAAGCCGCCTTGAAACAAAAGAGGCCGGCGACTGGGGAAGCATCAAGGCCGGCGAAGAAGGCTCGAAGAGGGGAGTGGGCCGGGCCGACCCAAGCCGCTGGAGTCCCCAAGGCTCCAATACCCGTAGAGAAGCCGGTCGAGGAAGTGCCTGTTGGAGGAGTGGTCCCGGGGCCGGCCGGGACCGGAGTAGAAGAAGGAGAGATCCCGGTCACTACTGAAGCAACCGTGGTGATCGTGGATCTTGAAGAGGAAGCCCCTGCCGCCGCTGATGTGCCCGAGGCGGGGCAGGTGACAGTCGCTGTCAGCCCTCCGGCTGCCGACGAGCTGGAGATGAAGAGGGATCCCCCAACTGCCGAAGAGAGGGAGCCAGTCACCAAAAAATTCAATGCTGGAGCGAAGGCAACCAGGGAGCAGAGGGATGGGCCGGAGAGCTCATCCCAATGGTTGGTGCGCCACCCGACTCGTCCTCGGGTTGAGGGCCCGCAAGAGGGGCCGGCGCGGCCGGCGCCTAGGCTCAACTCAATGACGGACGCCGGGGAAGCCGTCCATCTTCTGTTGAGAGTTCGGACTGCCGAGTCCGAGGAGGAGATGCGGGGATTGAGCCACTCCGCGCTTTGGATATGGTGATGGTTGCCGTTGTCCAGGTAATCTTCTAAGTTCTCTCTGTTTCTGGACGTGCCTTTTGATGCTCCAATCTTTTATGGTTAGCATGTTCCCCTTGATGCAGATGGCCAACGGCGCAATCGGCCTTCGTAAAGCGGTGGTCCACTTTTCGGACACGCTCACAAAGGCTATGGCGCGGGCCGATAGGTACAAGAAGGAGAGCATGGCGCAGTCCCAGAGCCTTGCTCGACTTCATCAGGAGGCCAAAGCCCGGGAGGAGAACCTGGGCGGCCAAATAAGGGAGGCGGAATGCCGGGCCGAAGCTGAGAGTGGCCGGGCATCCGTAGCCGAGGCCAAATTGGAGCTGGTCTCGGATCAGCTGAAGGCCGCTGTGGCACAGAATGAAGAGTTGGTCCACCAGCTTCAATGCGTCGAGGAGGAGGCCAGGGCGGCGCGAAATGAGGCTCAGGCTGCTGCAGAGAGAGCAGCTACCGCGGAGAAGGCGGCAGTTGAGGTGGGCCACAAGAAGGCTGGGGCTATGGCCTACGCAGACGAGGCCAATGCACGAGCCGAAGAAGCCGAGGGCCGAGCCAGGGAGGCCGGGGCGCAAGCCCAGGAGGCCAAGGCCAGGGCACAGCAAGCTGAGGCCGAGGCGGGGCAGGCCGTCTGCAACTATAAGGCCTCACCGGAGTTTGCAAAGGAAGTTCTCGAGGCCAGCCTCGATGCTTACATCAAGGGCTTCGAGATGTGCAAGGTCAAAGTATCCACGACCCTCAAGATCGACAGCTCCGAGCTTGAGGAAATCTAGCCCGGGGAGTCCGACGAGGGGCCAGCGAAGGAGGAGGATGAGGAGAAGCCTGGTCCGGGCGAACCCTGAGGGCCTGTCGTCTGTTTTCTTTTTCCTTCATTCTTGTAATCGGCCTCAGGCCAAATCTTGTACTTCATTTCCATTGCTAATGAAGAAGAGCTTTTTGCAAAAATGCCTTTGTGTTTTGCCTCGTCTGTTCCTCCTTTCCTTGGGAAGAATGCTTTATTGTGCGACTAACGATAAGACAGACCCCGTACCTGTTGGTGAGAGGGGACCTTTCTTTTGGGATGTTCCCTAACTCTGAGTGTTGTGCATGTTGATAATGCCGTGGCCGAACCGTTGTGTTAGGTTGGCCAATGTTGAGATGCGTCTTCGAGGTGTAAGCCGACTGTGTAGGAGGTTACTTAAGATGCCCTGAGCTGTTGCAGGCCGTTCAAAGGGAGATTTGTCTGTGTTCGAATATTTTAAGGACTTAGAATGACCCGAGGGCAACTTAGCACCGAGATCGGCTTGAAAATGCCGGGGGCCGAGTGGGGCTTGACCGGGGAAGGTCTGGGCCGACTCGGCCTGACCTTGGAGATGTCGAGGCCGAGTGGGGTCGACCAGGGGTGGTCGGGGCCGACTCGGCAGACTTGGAGATCGTGAGGGTTGGTGAGCTCTTTTAGAACCACCTCGGGGGTTTGTGTGCCGCCCGAGGGGTGACTCAGTGGGTACGGAGCCTTTAGGGTCTTAACCGCCTCGGGGGCACATCCGTGCCACGGCCGAGTGGTATCCCGTAGGCTGCGATGCCGGAGAGCTCCTTTTGAACCGCCTCAAGGGTTTGTGTGCCGCCCGAAGGGCGATTCGACCGGGTACGGAGCTGTTAGGGACTTGAACCGACTCGGGAGCATCTCCTAGCCGGACCGAGTGGTGTCCCGTTAGCCGCGATACCGGTGAGCTCCTTTTGAACCACCTCGGGGGTTTGTGTGCCGCCCGAGGGGTGACTCGACCGGGTACAAAGCTGTTAGGGACTTGAACCGACTCGGGGGCGTCTCCTAGCCGAACCAAGTGGTGTCCCGTTAGCCGCGATGTCGGTGAGCTCCTTTTAAACCGTCTCGGGGGTTTGTGTGCCGCCCGAGGGGTGACTCGATCGGGTACAGAGCTGTTAGGGACTTGAACCGACTCGGGGGCATCTCCTAGCCGGACCGAGTGGTGTCCCGTTAGCCGCGATGCCGGTGAGCTCCTTTTGAACTGCCTCGGGGGTTTGTGTGCTGCCCGAGGGGCGATTCGACCGGGTACGGAGCTGTTAGGGACTTGAACTGACTCGAGGGTGTCTTCAAGCCGGACCGAGTGGTGACCCATTAGCCACGATGCTAGTGAGCTCCTTTTGAACCGCCTCGAGGGTTTGTGTGCTGCCCGAGGGACGACTCGACCGGGTATAGAGCTGTTAGGGACTTGAACCGACTCGAGGGCGTCTCCAAGCCAGACCGAGTGGTGTCCCATTAGCCGTGATGCCGGTGAGCTCCTTTTGAACCGCCTCGAGGGTTTGTGTGCTGCCTGAGGGGCGACTCGATCGGGTACAGAGCTGTTAGGGACTTGAACCGACTCGAGGGCGTCTCCAAGCCGGACCAAGTGGTGTCCCATTAGCGTGATGCCGGTGAGCTCCTTTAGCGAGATCTGGTCCTTGAATGCAAGGGAGAGCCGGTTATGGCGTTGGAAGGGACCCTTTTATTGCTCGTATTCTGAGGGATACATCATTGATAATATCGACGGAGATTATTCGCGTTCTAGGTACGCAGAATGGATTGTCCGTTGAGCTCTTCTAGTCTGTATGCCCCCCGGTGGAGTGTCTCGGTGATACGGTAAGGACCCTCCCAGTTGGGGGATAGTTTGCCCCCTCCATAGGCTTAGATACCTCAGCCTTTCTTAAAACCAGATCTTCATGACGAAAGACCTTGGGACAAACTCGGGCATTGTAGTACTTGGCTGCCAGCTGACGGAAAGTCGCCATACGCAGCCTTACCCTGTCATGTGCTTCGTTAATAAAGTCCATGTTGGATCGTATCAATGTGGAATTGTCTTCCTCGTTGAAGGACTCCACGCGCGGACTGGGCAGTCCGATCTCGACAGGGATGACGGCTTCGGATCCGAAGACGAGACTGAAGGGAGTCTCGCCCGTCGGGGCTCTGGGGGTCGTGTGGTAAGCCCATATCACGCTGGGGAGCTCCTCCACCCATCGACCCTTTGATCCATCTAGCCGAGTCCTGAGCCCTCTGAGAATGGTGCGGTTCATGACCTCGGCCTCCCTGTTGGTCTGGGGATGGCCGATAGAGGTGAATCGATTGTGAATGCCTAGCTCGCCATAGAAAGTCTTGAATGCTTCATTGTTGAACTGGCGACCGTTATCCGTGACGAGGGTGCGTGGTAGGCCAAAGCGGCATATAATCGACTTCCAGAAGAAGGCTTTGACTTTAGTCTCGATGATCTTAGCCAGCGCCTCGACCTCGATCCACTTGGTGAAATAGTCGATGGCTACTAGGAAGAATCTTCGCTGTCTCGAAGCTGGAGGGAATGGCCAAGGATGTCCATTCCCCACTGGGCGAAGGGCCAGGGGGCTGAGAGCGGGTTGAGTAGGGTAGACGGTTGATGTTGGATGTGTGCATGGCGCTGGCAACCATCACACTTCTGAACTAGTTTGGCGGCATCCTCCCTCATGGTAAGCCAGAAGTATCCCTACCAAAGGGCCTTCTGGGCCAGGGACCTGCCCCTCAGGTGATTTCCACAGATGCCTTCATGGATTTCTCTAAGGATGTAGTCGGCGTTGGCAGGTCCTACACATCTGAGCAGGGAGTAAGAGAATGACCTCCTATATAGACATCCGTCTAGGAGGACAAATTTGGAAGCCCTCTACTTGAGCAGCTTGGCTTCATTGCGGTCATCGGGGAGGGTGCCGTCAGTGAGATAGCGGACGTAGGCATCCATCCATGTAGGCTGGGCCGTTCTAAGCACTCAATGTAGGCATCTCTTGCGATGCCATAGGCGGTGGTAGCCAAGCGGGAAAGAATGTCGGCCTTGGCATTCTCACTCCGGAGAATATAACTGATGCTGAAATAAGCTAACGGAGAGACCAAGAGCCGAACCTTGCCCAGGTATTGAGTCATAGCAGGGTCACGCACCTCGTACTCTCCGTTGATTTGTCCGGAGATGAGTTGCGAGTCGGTGAAAGCTCTGAGACGCCTTATTCCAAATTCTTGGGCCAACCTTAATCCTGCCAGCAAGGCCTTGTACTCAGCTTGGTTATTGGTGGCTTTGAATAGAAACCGTAGGGCGCATTCTGCTTTCTCTCCACCTGGTCTGGTGAGAATGAGACCGGCACCGCTTCCCTGAGAGTTTGACGTGCCGTCTACATGGAGGATCTAGGTTTCTTCATCATCGCTCGGCTTAGGCTCGTGCCGCTCCACGGAAACCTCCATGGTCTCCTTATATGCCCAAGTGCACTCAACTAGGAAATCGGCCAGGACTTGGGACTTCAAGGCCGGCCGCGCTTGGAAGGAGAGGTCAAACTCTCCTAGTTTGTTGGCCCACTTGGCGAGTCGGCCTGAGGTGTCTGGACGAGCTAGGATGGCTCGGAGGGGCTGGTCCGTGAGCACCACAATGGGATGGGCTTGAAAATAAGGGCGGAGGCGCCGAGCGGAGACAATCAGAGCGAAGATGATTTTTTCTGTCTTGGAGTACTTGACTTCTGCGTCGTGGAGCACCTTGCTCACATAATAAATGGGCTTCTGGGTTCCATCAGCGTCAAGACGCACCAAGACTGAGCTAACGGCCTCCGAAGAAGCAGCTAGGTAGAGGAAGAGACTCTCCCCGTCCCTTGGTTTGGATAGGAGCAGAGGAGAAGACATAAACGCCTTTAGGCCATCGAAGGCTTTCTGGCAGTCGTCCGTCCACTCGAAGCTGTTTACTTTCCATAGGGCCTTGAAGAAGGGCAAGCACCTCTCGGCTGATTTGGATAGGAAACGACTTAAAGCCGCCACCCTCCCCGTTAGTCGCTGTACTTCCTTCTTGCTGGATGGTGGTCTCATGTCAAGGATGGCGCTGATTTTCTCTGGGTTCGCTTCGATCCCCCACCGAGTCACCATAAAACCCAGGAACTTGCCCGCCGTGACTCCAAAGACGCATTTCTTGGGATTCAGCTTGACCTGGAAGCGGCGGAGGTTGCTAAAAGTTTCCTCTAGATCGAAGATATGATCAGAAGCGCGGATGCTCTTGGTCAGTATGTCATCCATGTAGACTTCCATGTTCCAACCTAGCTGATCCTGAAACACCATGTTCATCAATCTTTGATAGGTCGCTCCCGCGTTCTTGAGACCGAAGGGCATCACTTGTAGCAATAAATCTCCTTTTCTGTCACAAAGGATGTGTGCTCTTCATCACTGGGGTCCATCCTTATCTGATTGTATCCAAAGAAGGTGTCTTGAGGAGCTCGTGGCCAGAGGTGGAATCTACCAGCTAGTCTATCCTTGGCAGGAGAAACTGTCTTTCGGACATGCCTTATTGAGGTCGGTGAAGTCGATGCAAATTCTCTAGCTCCCGTTTGCCTTTCGCACTATGACCACGTTGGCCAGCCAGCTAGGGTAATGCGCCTCTCGGATGTGGCCGGCACTGAGCAATTTGTTAACCTCCTCATCGATGGCCTTTTGTCGCTCGGGAGTGAAGCTCCTCTTCCTCTGGCGGATTGGACGATGCTTCGGATCGATGTTGAGCTTATGGGTGATCACTTCTGGAGGGATGCTGGGCATGTCAGACGCTGACCAAGCGAAAACATCTGAGTTGGCCCGCAAGAAGGTTAGGAGGCGATCACGATCCTCCGGGGGAGGAGTCCGCCGATACGCACGGTCTTCGCCGGATCATCCCCAAGGGGAAAGGTTAGGAGGTGATCGGCCGGCTCTCCTCTCCTGTCGGACTCCCTGGGATCAGGTGCTTCTGGGACCAGCTCGGCCTCCAAGGGGCTTGACGCTGTGTGATAGCAGGGCAGAAATGAACCGATCTCGCCTTTCATCTCCCCAACACCTCCGCTAGTAGGGAACTGCACCAGCAGGCGTTGGGTGGAGATAATCGCATCCAATATATTTAAGCCTGGGCACATGAGAATGGCGTTATATGCCAAGGGGACCTGTACAACCAAGAACTTCATGATCACTGGTGCTTTGGCATGGCGGTGTTTCAGTTGTCATAGGCAAAGATATCTCACCCTCAACTCTTACCGAATCCCCGGTGAATCCAACCAAAGGGGTTGCTACAGGCTGGAGAGAGTCTAGAGATAATCCCATCCGAACAAAAGCATTATAAGTGAGGATGTCAGCTGAGCTGCCACTATCAACCAATATCCTTTTTACAGGGTGCTTGGCGATCGTCATAGAGACGGCGATACCTTCATTGTTTACATTCTCAAATTCACCGGTCCCCCCCCCCCCCCCGAGAACTACATTACCCGATGCGTCCTCCCCTCTTGGCCGCTTGGATGAGGAAGCCGCTCTCCAAGATACCATTCCAACTGTCCGCTCCGTGGGGTGTTGTCGACAGCGGCCTGAGCAGGTGGGGGTCCCATGAGTGCCGACAGCGGTTGTGGCCCCTTCTGGACATATTTGTCGAGGTAGCCCCTCTAGATGAGCTCCTCAATGGCGCGCTTCAAGCTGAAGCAGCTATCGGTGTCGTGCCCGTAGTCTCGATGGAATCGGCAATAACGACTCTTGTCGCGGGGACCTTTCTTCATAGGAGGAGGGCGCTGGAGATAAGGCTCGCCCTTGATTTTCATCAGGATGTGGGATCGAGGGGCGAGGAGAGGCGTGAGCTTGCTCTCGTTGGGGACGGGGCTTCGGCGCCTGTTGTCGGATCGGTGAGGCGGATCAGACCGTCGGTGGCGAGAGGGCCTACTCGGCTCGAGGCAAGCAGGTTTGCGGTTGGAGCTCCTTGATGCTTCCCGACGGGTGAGGTCGGCCTCATCCGCGCGAATGTACTTCTGAGCTCGGAGGAGAAGGTCGGAGTAGGAACCCGGGGGCTTCTTGTCCAGAGAGAAGGTGAAGCGGGACGGGAGGAGTCCCCGCTTCAGCGCTAGCGTTGCCACCGTATCATCCAGATGGTAGACTTCAAGGGCGACGGTTTTGAATCGGGACACGAAGTCCCGCAGCGATTCCCCCTCCTTCTGGCGCACGGAGAAGAGGCTGTCCGCGACCCTCGGGATTTATCGGCAGGCATCAAAATGTGCCAGAAAGGCCTTTTCCAGCTCCTGAAAGGAGTCGATGCTATGGGGGGATAGGCGCAAGTGCCAAGCGCGAGCAGCCTTCCGTAGAGTAGCAGGGAAAGCTTTGCAGAGAAGGGCATCTGACGCACCCTGAACTTGCATCATGGCCTTGTAGCTCTCGAGGTGATTGAGAGGATCCATCATACCATCATGCGGATCTATCTGGGGGAATCAGAATCTAGAGCGGACGGGCTCCTCCAGTATCCGGTGAGTGTAAGGAGGACGGTGTCATATTCCTCCTTTGGTTGGTTGTTGATCTTCATGGCGAGCTTGTCTAGTCATCGGTTGTACTCGTCCAGGTGTTCCTCCGCCTGGCGGTTGATTGTCGGGTCCCTCCGAGATGGCTCGGAGGATGAAGAAGAGGAAGATGAAGAAGAAGGAGAAGAACGCGGAAGATGGGATTTCCGCTTTGGTTCCTCTTGGCGGTGCTGCTCTGGAGGAAACTTGCTTGGGCCACAATCTGGAGATCGCGGCCGCTTGAGGGACTCACGGCGAGGCTTCCTTGGAGAAGCCCGGTGACGACCGGCCTCTCGCTGAGGAGAACCTCCCCTTGCAGACTGTTGACTGGCAGGGGGAGCGGTTTGATGCTGGGTGGCCACGGACTGATGCTGCTGAAGTCCGTGGACCATGGCGGTGAGGGTCTGAACTTGCCGAGTGAGAGTTGCCAGCTACTCCGCAGCCGGGGCAGCCGCTTCCGGTTGAGGGGAAATGATGGGAGGATCAGCGACAGGGAGGTTGGTCTCCTGCTGCTTAGCTGGGGGAAGATGCCCTCCAGGGTGACTGACTGAAGCATCTTGAGCTCATGTCATCACCATTGCTGGGAGAGGGAGAGAAAAGAGAAGTATACTGTAGGGTTTGGGCCTTCTTTGCTTTCCTTGCTCCTTCCTGGCGCGCCAATCTGATGACACCTGATCACTGGTCTTGAACGTCAGGAGAAAAGGGCTGCTTAATCCATGGTCTCACGCCTGATCGGATGGCCTGCAAAAAGTCCTAAGACCGAAGGGGTGCTCCGGTGGGGACCCTTCGACGCTCAAATCAGTAGCCGGGGTCATAGCTGAGGGAGAGCTCAGACGAGCTCTGGGAAGAAAAATGAGTCCTCAGAAAGAGGGGAGTCCCTTTCTGAGTATCAGGGTAGCGAGTATATGAGTTTGCGTACCTTGTTCCTAAGTGGACTTATCCTTTTATAGGGGGTTGACACCTGCACAATCACGTGGAGTTCCATAAGAAAGGAATGTCCGCGGAGTTTATGGGATTGCATGAATTTGGGCTGGTTGGTGGGTCCTGTCCCATCGGAGAGGGAAAAACGACGGTTGGTGAGCTACGTCCCATCAGTCAGTGGGGCTGACAGGTAGTTAGGTCCAGTCCCATCAGCGGCATGACATGTGGGTAGTTAGGCCTGGGGATGACAGGCGGCGCGGGTCAGAAGGACGGCGGCACGAACAGCCAGGACCGTTATGGAGCCGACCTGAGACAGCCTTGACCCTCCGGAGGGTGCTGAGGCCGAGCAGGGCCGACTCAGTCGACCTGAAGATGCCAGGGCGGGGCTAACCAGGGAAGGTCAGGGCCGACTTGGCCGACTCGAAGACGTCGGGGCCGAGCGGGGCCGACTAGGGAAGGTTGGGGCCGACTTGGCCAACTCGGAGATGCTGGGACCGAGCAGGGCCGACCAGGAAAAGTCGGGGCCGACTTGGCCGACTAGGAGATGCCGGTGTCGAGCGGGGCCGACCAGGGAAGGTCGGGGCCGACTTGGCCGACTCGGAGATGCCGGGGCCGAGCAGGGCCGACTTGACCGACTCGGAGAAGCCGGGCCGAGCGGAGCCGACCAGGGAAAGTCGGGGCCGACTTGGCCGACTCGGAGATGCCGGGGCCGAGCGGGACCGACCAGGGAAGGTTGGGGCCGACCTGCCCGACTCGGAGACGCCGGGGCCGAGCGAGGCCGACCAGGGAAGGTCGGGACCGATTTGGCCGACTCGAAGATGCCGGGGCCGAGCGGGGCTGACCAGGGAAGGTCGGGGCTGACTTGGCCGACTCAGAGATGCCGGGGCCGAGTGGGGCTGGCCAGGAAGGTCGAGGCCGACATGGCCTGGTCGGGGCCAACTTGGCCGACTCAAAGATGCCGGGGCCGAACGGGGCCGGCCAGGGAAGGTCGGGGCCGACTTGGTCGACTCAGAGATGCCGGGGCCGAGCGGGGCCGACCAGGGAAGGTCGGAGCCGACTTGAAGATGCCGGGGCCGAGCGGGCCGACCAAGGAAGGTCGGGGCCGACTTGGCCGACTCGGAGATGCCAGGTCGAGCAGGGCCGACCAGGGAAGGTCGGGGCCGACTTGGCCGACTCGAAGACGCCGGGGCCAAGTGGGGCCGACTAGGGAAGGTCGGGGCCGACTTGGCTGACTTAGAGATACCGGGGCCGAGTGGAGCTGATCAGGAAAGGTCGGAGCCGACTTGACCGACTCGAAGATGCCGGGGTTGGACCGTCTTAAGATTTGAATTTTGCCATAATTACCATCGTAGCTACTTCAGCCACATTAGTTACGGTTGCCACATTTGCTTACCTAAGATCTAGACTTAATTGTAAATTTTTTATAATTATTATAAACTTTAAGGGATGTTTGAAATAGGAAATAAAAAGAATATCCCCAGAGAGAATAATATTCCCTACAAATAAGAGAAATAGTTATTTTTTTCTAAACTTATCCTTAAGAAAAAAATTGTCATTATAAAAAGCTAGTTATTATATTTTAGTATTTTTCTTTTTTTTTATTTTTAAACGAATGATGATATATATATATATATATATATATATATATATATATATATATCAAGTCACGTAGGCATAAAGTTTCAAAAACCTAGACTAAATGAAATAGGAAAGTAAGTATAAATTGTCCCTAATAATTATAGCTTCTAAATCAATCCCAAGCATTATTGGTATAGAGTATTTTATTTTTTCTTCTATTTTTTTTTACTATTTCTCATAGATAACGATTTGATAAATATAAATACAAAACAATCAATATAGCCATTAGTTTATTTGATCTAGAATAAGCAAAATATGAAAAGACTATAAATTTTAATCTCTTGACTACTCTAAATCAATCCCAAGCATTATTAGTATAAAATTTTAGTTAATTAATTTTTCTTCTATTTTTTCACTCTTTCATAAATATGAAGATTGGGCAAAATATAAAGTAAATATCCAACGATAGGGTCATAAAGTTTCATACTACCATCTAAACTTAATAAAATTAAAAAATAACCATAATTTTTTTATAATGGCTAAAAATAGCAACCCATCCCAGGTGCCATATATATATATATAAACTAATAATTATAAATAAAGCAAAACAAATTTATAATCATCAATTAACAATAATTAGATTTATTTTATTCCATTTATTATTATTTCTACCAATCCAATTAAATCCCTACCCAAGTTTAACTTCGTGTTTTCTTTCCTTTAATTCCCATCAGCCAACTAGAGACAGCTATCCGACTACCATTCTTGCACCCCGGCTGCCTCTCGATATTCCATTCTAATCCTCGACTATATATATTAGTTTTAATTTCTTTCATGCCCATTTCTTTGCTCTTTTTAATCCTCCTGCCCCCTTCTTTTTAATCCTCCTCCCCCCACAAAAGAATGAAAACAAGGTCGTAATATGGTCACATGATAAGGGCATTAAATTTTATTATAAATATCAATTAATTAAGCTCTATAAGTAACTCAATATAAAAACAAAATCATTTCATGGCTAACCCCTAGGATTTCAGCAGAAGCCCTTCTCGCCTGAGGAAGTATCGTTCACCGGCGGGATCCGGAAATGCCACAGGCGGCCGGCGTGGCCGACGAGGTACTTCTCGCAGAGAAACTCCATGGCGAACATTTTCTCGACCTTCCGATTGACGTCATGGAGGAATACATCGGTCTCGCCCTTCCCCCGGCGACCCCTCGCCATCACCGCCGCCGAGAAGATCGCCGCCATCCGCCCCGGCGCTTCGTCGTAATACCCCTTGGGGGCGTCGATCATGATGAGATCCCACTCTCGATCGTAGATCTCGGCGGGGAGATCGGCGAGGGCCAGACGGCAGCGGTGGTTTTCCCTGAGAGGCGCCGCCAAAGGCGGGAGGCAGGAGGGCTCGGATCGGTAGGATTTGAGGAGATCGTCGGCGTCGGCGAGGCGGGTGGGGTAGTGGACGGTGTGGGCGTGGAGGATGGGGGATTCCTTGGTGACGGTTTGGAACCACTTGGGGTCTTCTTCGAGGAAGACGGTGGTGCCGCCGGCGTTGAAGGCGGACCACATGAGGGAGTCGCGGCCGAGGCCGAAGACGAGGAAGTTGCAGGGGGCGCGACGGCGGAGGACGTCGTAGGAGATGCCGATCTCGGCGAGGGACTGCTGGGGTACGACGCTGGTGGTGGCGTAGTGGAGGAGCGCCTCCACGAGGTCCGCCTGCGGGGAGGAGGAGGAGGAGGCAGAGGAGCAGAGGAGGGCGCGGTCGCCTGCGCGGACGAAGCTGGAGACAAGGAGGGCTCGGTCGCCAAGGCGGACGAAGCTGGTGACGAGGAGGGCGCCCGCCACCAGCGCCGCAGCGGCGGCGACGGTGAAGAAGAGGGGTCTCTTCGGCAGAACTCTCATCGCTTCGTTCTCCTCGTCTCCGGCCGGTTTCTTCCGCTCGCCTCGGTTCTCTCCTCTTCTCTCCGAAGCCGGGCGTAACATTTATAGAGGACTCTGTCTCCGTCCGTATGCTGTCGCGTTCTATATCTCAGAGACGAAAATGCCCCTCGGCCGGAGTGGAGTGTGGGATGTTCAGGATACCACCTCACCTCCAGGATAGGATATCCTCGGCATAACCATGTTTTTTCGGAATACCGCAAGGTGCGGTAATATATATAACGTTATAAGAAACATGGTTTTCTAAGGAAAAACACACACACACACATATATATATATATATATATATATATATATATATATATATATATATAACGTGATAAGAAACATGGTTTTCTAAGGAAACATATATATATATATATATATATACTGATAATTATAGCAACATTGTTTAAATATAGAGAAATTATAGCATTGTCAAGAGAGAAAATAGTATGTTGTGATAATTTAGTCAAATAAAAACGAAGATATATGTATATTTGCAACAAATAAATAAAATATAATTTAAATAGTATTTTCTTTAAAACTGACCTATACAAACTATCTTTAGAATAAAATAAATACGATGATTGTAGTAAGTACAATTAAACTCAACAAGTATGGGGTTGCATAAAAATTATTTTTAATCAAACATAGTAATTATAAAAAATTAAGTGAATATTTAGATCCAAATAGGTTTAATAGAGAGGAAGTTTAATCACATGATAGTTATCATTTACATTAGTTGTATTGTGTAAAAATTATAAGGTATAGGAATAAGTTAGAGAGATACACTACAAGAAAATTATGAAATAGTGATGCAACTTAGCGATTCAAATATTCATCACAAAATAATGACAGAATTGTGACGCAATTGCGACCCACGAAATCTGCAACAAAATAGCGACGAATTCATCAACATTTAACGACGCATTAAATCAGTCGCTAAATAGCGATGCATTTAGCGACTCTCAAAAAAATTCGTCGCTAAATAGCGACTTATAAAAATGTGTTGCTATTTAGCGACACATTTTAGCGCATCGCTAAATGCGACGTATTAATACGTCGCTAAATAATGACATATTAAAATGCATCGCTAAATAGCGACGCACAGTTATGCGTCACTATTTAGCAATGCAATAATGCGTTGTTAAATAGTGAAGCACTGCTTGCGTCGCTATTTAGTGACTCATAAAAATGCATCGCTAGTTAGCGACGCATAACTGTGCGTCGCTGAATTGCGTCCCTATTTAGCGATGCATCAAAATGCATCGCTAGTTAGTGATGCATTAGATGAGTGGCTATTTAGCGATGCACAGTTATGCGTCGCTAAATAGTGATGCACTAAAATGAGTCGCTATTTAGCGACGCACAGTTATGCGTCACTATTTAGCGACTCATTAGTGACGCATAACCGTGCGTCGCTAAATAGCGACGCAGAATTGCGTCCCTATTTAGCAACACACCATAATGCATTGCTAAATAGGGTTTTAGGGTTTAGGGTTTTAGGGTTTTAGGGTTTAGGATTTTAGGGTTTTAGGGTTTAGGGTGTTTAGGGTTCAAGGGTTTAGGGTTTAAGGGTCAGGGATTCAGCGTTCAGGGATTAAGGGTTTCAGGGTTTCAGGGGTTTAGGGGTTTAGGGTTTTAGCTAGGGTTTAGGGTTTTAGGATTTAATTTTAGGGTTTAGGTTTAGGGTTTAGGGTTTAAGGGTTTATGGTTTAAGGGTTTAGGGTTTAAGGGTTTTAGTGTTCTAGGGATTTTGGGTTTTAGGGTTTAATTAGGGGTTTAGGGTTTTAGGGGTTTAAGGATTAGGGTTTTAGGTTTTAGGGTTTTGGGTTTTAGGGTTTTAGGGGTTTAGGGTTTAGAGTTTTTTTGGTTTTTAGGAATTTTAGGGTTTAGGGTTTAGAGTTTTAAGGTTTAGGGTTTACAGTTTTATGTATTTAGGGTTTAGGGTTTAGGGTTTAGGATTTTTAGGGTTTAGGGTTTGGACTATATTCTCGGTACAAAGGCGTGGATCGGACCGAAGGCAGCGTCGGTCTCGGGTAGGACCTTGTAGTTGGCCACCCGGGAACATCGTGGGATGGATCGGCCGACCCAGCCCAATATCCAACTATGAGCTTTTTAACTGCAACAACTTAAATATACGCTATTGGAGCTAGAATTACCGCGACTGCTGGCACCAGACTTGCCCTCCAATGGATCCTCGTTAAAAGATTTAGATTGTACTCATTCTAATTACCAAACTTGAAGAGCTGGCCGGTATTGTTATTGTTGGCCCAGATGACAACCCAAGAGGGGGGGTGAATTGGGTTCTTAAAAATTTAATACTTTTTAACTTTAATTGATTAGTTAGCAAGATGTGCAAGTGAGAGGCTAACTAAAATTAATACACAAGCAAATAAAGAGGGATAGAGATAGAGAAAATAAGGCACGGAAAACACAAGGTAATTTTATAGTGGTTCGGCGCAACCAGCACCTACGTCCACTCCCAAGATTCACTTGGGTCCACACTATAATCTCTCTAGATTACAGCCGAGTTGTTTTCCAAGCTCACAACTCAAACTTGTTGTTTTAACGGGTGCACAACGAACCCAGTTGGTTTTAACTCGGGCTTACCAGCACAAAACCCTACACGTTATTTTTCTAGGGCTCACAACTAACCCAACACAAGCACTCCGGCTTGTAACGAGGTATAACAACCTCCACTAATTCAATCCACTGATTGAATCAGCAAACAAAAGGAATTATAGAGTTTGAACAATAATGTGCTCCCCTTGAGCAAATATACAAATGAAGTACAAACTAATATAAGGATAGAAAAGCCTGATAATATTGCAGATGGTAGATGCTTGGGCTTTCTTCCTTCTTCTCTTTAACTCCTCTAGAAGTGTTGAATCACGCCTCAGCTAGATTCTTGACCGTTGAAGTCTTTGGAGTTGAGATGAAGCTTTTTCCTCTTTTGAAAATCCTCCGATTTGACCTTTGAAATGCTTGTGGATTTTCTTCTGGCTCTTGTGGATTGATGAGAAGGAGCAGTCGAAACTTCCTCTTGGATTTCTCTCCTTTTGAATCACTCTCCTTCGAGCTAAATGATTTTTCCAATATGCTCTGTTTTTCCCTCTTTTCAAATGATATTCTTTTCTCTCTTTTTGATTTTCTCTGGGTTGTTTTGATTTGAAAAGAACTCCTCTATTTATAGAATCTGCAAAAATATATCCGTTAGAGACAGGGAAAAATAGCCGTTATTCAAAAATCTTACCGTTGGGGCTGATGTGTCATCGTTAAAAATCGCGCCCAGATTTCGTGGAGTCGACTCGAGCACTGAGGGAGTCGGCTCGAGGTCGATTACCAAAATAGAAACATTTTAAGCATTGAAGGGTCGACTCGCGAAAACATAAGTGTCGGCTCCTGAAAGTCGGGAGTCGACTCGAGGAAAATGGGGAGTCGACTCGAGAAGTGCTCAAAAAACATGGGTTCTGTTGTTTGAGCGGAGTCGGCTCGCACAGACAGGAGTCGGCTTGCAAGAATTCAGGGGTCGACTCTTGAAAAGCCAAGGGTCGACTCGAGAAAAATAGGCAATTTGGGGAGTCGACTCGGAAACCCATGAGTCGGCTCGGGACCGATACAAAAATCAGAAAAATGTTCTGATTGACTTTAAAACTTGTCCAATTAAATTTAAAATATAAATTTGACTTGAATACATTGAATATGACATTTATCATGGATTCAAGATATGTTCCAAGAATTCATCGATTGAAATATAATGTGTAAAAATTCCTTTTTGAATTCTTTTAAGCATAGAGATTGAAACTCCTTTTTCTAATAGATTCAAAACTCTTTTAATATAACCATTGATAGTTCATTCCTTTCAATTTGAATAAGCTCAAGGTTTTTGATAAATATACATTGTATTCTTTAAGGTACTCATGGCTTTTGGAAATCATCAAAATCAATAAAGTTGGGGCAATTATGTTTCAATAATTTCTCAACAATCTTCCCCTTTTTGATGATGACAAAAACATTGAGTATATGCATTATAAAATTGAAAAAATTTGTGATTCCAAAATCAACCATTGTGTTCATGGAAAGGCTCCCCCTCAATGAGGTAGCTCCCCCTATGAACCTTAATCTTATAAATCATTCAAAATTTTTCAAAATCAGAAACTTAAGCATTTCCTTTATGAAATTCAATTTGAGCATTCCTTTATGAAATCAATTTATCTCTTCCCCTTATGCTCTTCCTCTTTCAAAATTAAACTTTGATTGAATTGAAGGCAAGGCATATACAGGCATATACAATTGAATTAAACACTCTCCCCCTTTTTTGTAATCAACAAAAAGGTTAGGAAGTTCAATATCAATAACATTCTTTATCTTTTTCCATTTAACTTATCAATTGAGGATTAACATTCAAAGAAATTCAAGGATACTTATAATTGAAATAGACAAAAGTGAAGTATCAAACATTCTCATTACTTCAAAATGAAAGTACATGGAAATGTAAACTTGCTCAATGCATTGAAAGTAAACTTGGTTACATCAAAAAGAGATTACATGAAAACTTAAAAATTTCTTCTAGTAATTCTATTCAAGTGATCTACAATTGCTTCATCCCTTCACATTGAAGTCTAACATAGTCTTTTAGTTTTTCATCAACAAAAGTACAAGCAGAAGTGATTTTATCTTGAAGCTCAGCGTTGCATTGGGAGTATGTCTCCGAGTCACCGCAGATGTCCTTAAGTTCTCCAAAGATATTCTTTAAATTTTCACTTAAGGAACCGGTAGATGAACTGAGAGTAGACTCAATCAATGCAACACGATCACTGAGAGAATATAAGGCTTCTTTTAAGTTCATAAACTTTTCATTGAATTCTTCTTTCAGTCTATTTTCTTGATCACTTAACTCAGACTTGAATAAAGATCGAAGTTGATCTAACTGTATATCAGAAAAACTACCAGATGAAACTGTAGAAGACTGAGCAGGAGCAACAGTAGGAGCAGGGGTAGGATCCGAAGCAGGAACAGACTCTGGAATAGATGAACACTGAGGAGGCTCTGGAGATGAATGTCTCAAGGAAGGTCTGGGTGCCTCTGTATCTATGTCTCTGTCCTCAGTAACAGTCTTTCTCTCCCAACTTCCATTTTTCTTAACAAACCCCATGCGATGAATTGTAGCCAAAGTATAATAATCTGTATGTCTTAACTCCTTCTTTGGCTCACAATCACTGAACACAATCCCTTGGCTTAGAAATAATTTAGTCAAAACCATGCCATAGGGTAAACTGATTTCTTTTTTCTGCTACAATCTGCAATATACCAAATTATCATCCTAGGTAGATTGATGGTTTCCCAGAAACAACTGCATCCATGACAAAAATATCTCGTTCAGAAACATAGTCAAATCTGCCTGTTTTGGGAAATAAAATCCTGCTGCAAATGTTGTGGAGAAGTCTTAATTCTAAAGGCAGTTGACTAGCAAAGACTTCTTCAAATCCTTCAAAATTTCGGTTCAAAAGTCGAGTGAGAGCTGGAGATCTATCTTCAGGGGCAAATGTAGAAGGTCCAGACAAGGTAACTTCAATAATCTAGATAGAATAGAGGATGTAATGTTTAAACCAATGCCTCTAACCTTGCTTACCAAGCCATCATCTCCTCTGGATAAATTCTTGTAAAATTCTTTGACTAAAGCAGGGTAGGTTGGACAGTCCAATGAAAAAATACACTCAAATCCCATCTCGATTAGTTGTCTACCAATGATGAATCCTTCATTCTCAAACAATTCGAAATCAACATTCCTTCCTGTGGTTACAATCCTACTGGCTAGAAGATCTACCTGAGGGGTAGGAGCTGGAGCAGGAAGATCACTAGCCGAAGGGGTGGAGGAAGAATCCGGACGGCTCGCGGACGGGTCGTCGGACGGTCCTCTTTCTCTTCAAACCGGCGCCACTCGAGCTTGCTCCTCGGGTTTTGGGTGCCATTGATCTTAAAGGATTGGTTAATCAGAGGTTATTTGAGGTTTGGAGGGTTTGGGAAAGTTTTGGAGAGGATTTGGAAAGATTTGGAAGAATGAAATGTCCGTCGGGTCGACTCGTGACCTAAATAAATCAACTGGGACCACGTCGAGTCGACTCGCGCAAAGTGTGGAGTCGGCTCGCGACTAGTCACAGAGCACGGACACGATCTCGAGTCGACTCGCTCAGAGGAGGGGTCGACTCCTGAGTTTCAGCAGAAACTCGAGTCGACTCCGATACTCTCGAGTCGGCTCCCGGACAAATTCAGAGAAAAATTAGATTAAGATTCAGAGAATCCGAATTAAGTCCAAAATTTGATCTTTGAGTATGATTAAAAATCATGGACTTTGAGAGATCAAATTGATATGAGTTCTAGATAAAATTTCCTTAAGATTTTAAGAATTTGAAAGAAGCTCTAGATATATTTCCTTAGAGGTTTCAAAATTTATTCAAAGGATTACAAATTCCTAATTCTCCTCTAAGATAACAAAATCTTTCTTCATTTAAAGGTTTAGTGAATATGTCAGCTAATTGTTCTTCAGTGTTTACATAATCTAAACAAATTTCATCATTAGCTACATGTTCCCTTATAAAATGATATCTAATTTCTATGTGTTTGTTCTTGAGTGTTGAATTGGATTTTTAGTTAAGTTGATTGCGCTAGTGTTATCACATCTTATGGGTGTTTTATCAAGTGTGATACCATAGTCTTCAAGTTGTCGCTTAATCCATAGGATTTGCGCACAGCAACTTCCAGCTGCTACATATTCAGCTTCAGTAGTTGATAATGCAACTGAATTTTGCTTTTTGCTAAACCATGTGATTAAGTTACTTCCTAAGAAATGGCATGCACCACTTGTGCTCTTTCTATCTAATTTACATCCAGCATAATCAGAATCTGAATATGCAATTAGGTTTAATGTGGAATCTCTAGAATACCATAAACCTACATTTTTAGTTCCATTTAGATATCTTAAATTCTTTTAACAGCTATTAAATGTGATTCTTTAGGTTCAGATTGAAATCTAGCACATAAACATACTGAAAACATGATATCTGGTCTACTGCTGTTAAATAAAGAAGGGATCCGATTATACCTCGATAATACTTTTGGTCAACCTTTTTACCTTCTTCATCTTTGTCCAGCTTGCATGAAGGACTCATTGGAGTTCCGAGGGGTTTCATTGTTTCCATACCAAACTTTTTGAGTAGTTCTCTTGTGTATTTGGTTTGGTTGATAAAGATTCCCTCCTTGCTTTGTTTGATCTGGAGTCCAAGGAAGAAGTTGAGTTCTCCCATCATGCTCATCTCGAATTCTCCCTGCATCAACTTTGCAAATTCTTGACAAAGAGAATCGTTAGTAGCACCAAAAATAATGTCATCTACGTATATTTGTACTACAAGTAAATCTTTACTTTTCTTTTCAAAAACAAAGTTTTATCAACATTTCCTCTTGTAAAATCATTTTCTATTAAGAATTTACTTAACCTATCATACCAAGCTCTAGGTGCTTGTTTCAAACCATATAAAGCTTTGTGCAATTTAAAAACGTGATTTGAAAATTCGTGATCTTCAAAACCTGGTGGTTGTTCTACATAAACTTCTTCATTAATAAATCCATTTAAAAATGCGCTTTTTACATCCATTTGAAATAAGTTAATGTTCATATGACATGCAAATGCAAGTAATAGCCTAATGGCTTCTAATCTAGCTACTGGTGCAAAGGTTTCATCAAAATCAATACCTTCCTCTTGATTATATCCTTTAGCAACCAATCTAGCTTTGTTTCTAATTACAATGCCATTTTCATCTAGTTTATTTCTATATATCCATTTTGATCCTATTACTGAATGATTTTTAGGTCTTTCAACTAAGGTCCAAACATTATTTCTTGTAAATTGATTTAGTTCTTCTTGCATAGCTAACATCCAATTATTATCTTTTTCAGCTTCTTCTATAGTTTTAGGTTCAATTTGTGAAACAAATGCAAGATGATTACTAATATTTCTCATGTATGATCTAGTCCTTATTCCTTGAGATGGATCGCCTATAATCAATTCCTTAGGATGACTATGAGCATATCTCCAGTCTCTTGGAAGATCTACATCATTATGATCAATATTGACATCATCGTCCTTATGTGAATCATCATCTTTAGCCTCTTGTTCATGATCAGAAGATACTTCAATATTAAGTTTTTCAAGATCTTTTTCAATTATGTTTGTATCTTCCTCATCATCAATCTTTTCAGATCCAGTTGCTAAAGATTCATCAAAAACTACATGAATGGATTCTTCAACTACTAAGGTTTTCTTGTTAAAGATTCTATATGCCTTACTAGTTGTTGAATAACCTAGAAAAATTCCTTCATCAGATTTAGCATCAAATTTTCCTAAGTTGTTTTTACCATTATTATGAATGAAACATTTACATCCAAATGCATGAAAGTATTTTATATTTGGTTTTCTTTCATTCCATAATTCATAAGGTTTTCTTTAATATTGGTCTTATTAAAGCTCTATTTAAGATGTAACATGCTGTGTTAATTGCTTCCGCCCAAAATACTTTGGTAAGTTACTTTCGCATAGCATGGTACGGGCCATGTCTTCTAGAGTCCTATTTTTCTTTCAACTACACCATTTTGCTGTGGAGTCCTAGGGGCTGAAAAATTATGATTAATTCCATTTTCAGAACAAAAACTTTCAAATAAGTGATTTTCAAATTCTGTTCCATGATCACTTCTTAGAGATATATAGTAGTGTTTTTCTCATTTGTGACTTTCTTAAAGAATTTCAGAAAATTGAGAAAGTCTCATCTTTGTGAGCTAAAAACATTACCCAAGTATATCTAGAATAATCATCTACAATCACTAGACCATATTTCTTTCCTCCTAGACTTGTGGTTCTAGTTGGTCCGAAAAGATCCATGTGAAGTAGCTCTAGTGCCCTAGAAGTTGAAACAATATTTTTAGATTTAAAAGAACTTCTAGTTTGTTTTCCAAATTGACATGCATCACATATTTTATTATTTTCAAAATCTAATTTAGGTAATCCTTTAACTAAATCCATTTTAATTAGTTTTGAAATAAGGTGTGTGCTTGCATGACCTAATCTACGATGCCACAACCAACTAATTTCATTTATGTTAGCATTGTCAGCAATTAAGCAATGATCACTCAAAGATAATTTTTCTAGATCAACTAAGTAAACATTGCCATGTCTATAACCAGTAAATACAATGCTATCATCAATAGAATTAGTTACAGTGCATACAGAAGATTTAAATGAAACATTAAAATTTTATCACATAATTGACTTATGCTTATTAGATTATGCTTCAAACCATTAACATAAAGTACATTATCAATAACTATAGATGGAGTTATGCGAACTTTACCAAGGCCCATAATTTGACCTTTACCATTATCGCCAAACGTCACAACTCCACCTTTCTTTTCCTCCAGGGTGATGAATTCATCTTTGTCACCCGTCATATGTCTTGAGCAGCCACTATCAAGGTACCACTTTTTCTTTGATCTTTTGGCTACAAGACATTCCTGCAATATAATCAAACTTTATGCTTAGGTACCCAAGCTTTCTTGGGTCCTTC
>UESW01001811.1:0-38925 GCA_900491605.1 Calamus simplicifolius | reverse complement strand
ATTCAAAACACGTACCAAACACAGTTATCTGATGGCCCCTTTTAAATTACCGATAATCTAGATAGATTACTTGCTACCAAACGCCCCCTATGTGTATAGCTTTGCATACCTCATGTCTTAAGGCATGCAAAATACTATATCAATAGTTTTTATTTATTCCTTAACCTTTTTATTTAATTATCATCCAGAGTACTAGATGCTTATTGGTTTAGATTAGCCGTTTAATTTAGATATATTAAAGTTTATTTATAGGATAAGTATTTATTATTGCCTTTAAAATAATTAGTGTTTCTTTCCATTTATTTTCTTTTTATTTTTTATACATTTTTGTTTATTTTACTAGATATATATATATATACATACACACATACATATGCGCGCGCGTGTATATATATATATATATATATATATATATATAAAAGAGGAGGGAATGATAGTTTAGCTGCGACATTCCAGGCTTTTTCCGTTTGTATCATGTAATAAAATAAGATGAAACACATGTTACAATTTTGTGGCCCCTATTGTTACGTAAAATAAGGTTAAGCTCCATATTATGGTTGTTGTTGTCCCTAATGCCACTAAATTCGAGATAAGGAAGCTAGGAAACTCGTTGGGAAATATTCTTGCGAATCCAAGAGCCTCACAAAGCTAAATACCATACAACCCGTTCCTCCCATGTACGTAGAAGTTCCGTCGGAAGAAGAGAAAGAGACCAGTGTTGTTTTCTTTAATAATTTCTTTTTTCGATGCCCTCGTTCTCGTTCATGTTTCCTCCAATGAAACATGGAGGAAGAAGAAAGTTTTGCGGATCGTTTCAGTGATATTGAAAATAGACCAAATAAAGAGCCATTATCAACTTTCTAAAAATTAAGATATGATATGATGGAAAATCATATCTTAATTTTTAGAAAGTACATCAATCGATTATGTTTTCACTTAATATGATATGATGCATTAAAAGTTAATCAAACGATATGCAAATTTATAAAAATAAATTAAAAAAGGTTTTAGGTACCATAGCAAAAGCCATAATGGGAGCTGATCATGTAGACATCTTAATTAATATATTAAAGATAATTAGTATCACTTAATTATGATATCTAGACAACATCTTCATGATATTAAGAAACAGAAGTGGTTTGCCTCCTCTGCGAGAGTTCACAGCTTTGGCAGGCGTGGCATGGTGACTGTATGGAGATCATTGATGCAATAAATAAGAATTCAGATGAAAGGAGGTCTGAATGAAACCAAGGTAAGTGGGGGATTTGGAAGCAGTCATTCATGATCAATGAGCGGTGAATGTATAAACTATAAACTGAGCCAGTTGACACTATATATATATTATGCTTCATATTTTTCTTGTAATTGGGTGTCTCAAGTAAAATAATTTGGCTCCTGTGGTCCTCATGACACTAGATTTGAGATAAGGATGCCCCACAGTGGGAGTTTTCGAGGCAGATCTAGGAGACTTCAATGTCCTCATGTGGACCAAACACCTAAAGTTAGCCAGCCAGGTTTATGAGGTGGTAGCTAGAGAGAGAACCTTTGGTCATGTGAAACCCAAATCAACTCTATGGTAACAAGATCTTGGCACCTGCATATGGCTGCCCAAAGTCTGATGACAAGAGATAGGAATGTTTGGAGAGCTAATGTTTTTTGCCTGCCTATTTAATTTAGAGATGGATTTGAAAGCACGAGGCATGAAACAAGTGATAACTGTCACATTTTAGAATCTCATCTAATAAGATTAGCCGAAAGATATTATTTGAATTATTTGATCTAATATAAGTACTTACAATCTCTCTATAACACAACTAATATAGGACTAAACAATTGCCAATATGAGCTTTCATATACTCCTTCCTTCAAACCCTGATGTCTTTGTCAAGCTAAGAATTGATATCTAAATTTATATATAATAAAAAATGCTTAGAGCTTATATGTGGTGTTCTTTAGTTCACATAGGTTATGGGCTAAATTTACTCTAATACCATTTGTTATAACTTAGAATCTTATAAAAAAATATTAGTTGAAAGGTATTATTTGAATTTTTTAATTATGCATAAGTATCAAGAATCTTTCTAATACCTGATCGAAGTAAAATTAAACATTAACCAGCATAAACTCTTACAATGGCCATGGCGAAAAATAAGAACCAAGCAAATAAAACCCTTATGTAGTTTAGTAGTTGTAAGTAGTAGCATATTGGATTGGGTTTATTGGTTGTGTCACATTATTAGCTACACATAATTATCCAATCTCCTTGTCCCCTAAATCTAGTCTTATAAACCGTACCTAAGTTCTAAACTCTGATTTGGTCAGAGTAGTGTCAAATTGGGCTGAAGTGAGTTAGATTAATCCAGTGAGGTTAGTTGAAGAATAGAAATATGGTATTCCCCCCTAAAGCCTGCAGAGAGTGTTGCAAATAGGCAGCCCACAAGCCCAGAAGATATGACTTTGGGGCCTGGTTTGCTGAACGTTTTTGATTTTCTTTGCCCAAGTACCTGCAAAGGGTCCTGCTCCTGCCAGACCTTTCACCATTTCATTTGAGATCATTGCTTAGGTGCCAACCTTCCACGGGGTTTCTTGGAAGAGTTTTAGTTAATTTAGGATTTGCTTGATTCCTTTCCTGTTCAAATTTGAAATGGAGTTAGCCAGTTCAGACTGAATTCATTACAATTACAATGACCATGATCAAGTCCATGTTATGAAAAGGAGAGTTACCTGAAGAACAAGTTACTTTGAACAGTTCAATAACATCCCAAAGTTTTGATGATGGTTACATAATAGTTGTTCAAATCACATGAGCAGTCACATTAAATGGCTGTAGGAAAAGTCTTGCTGCACCATCCTTCGGTAAGGTAAGTGTGCACCGACCGCGCAGATTGGCTGCCCACGCATGCCGACGCATGTGCAATGCAACAAGTATTTTCCAATGGCTGTATAACCTAGTGAAAATGATAGGACTTTAACTTTTGTGTTGTCTGTTGAGTGAGGGGTCTTATCTATTACATGTTTGGAATAATTGGTCTAGCCGGAACATTGATTTCAATGTGTATTTGGTCAAAGATTGGCAACTAAAGTTCCAGGATGTCTAGTTTAAATGGCCAGTGATTGTAATAAACCTGTGTTGGGGTTTAGATGTTGATGAACAACAATGGGATCAACTTTGCTGGAGAAGTACCCTAAACTTTTACCCTTTGTTACCAACAATCAAATTGGCGTAGCGGTAATGTGTTTGCCTTTGAACCCCTTTGATCGAAAGGGATTTTTCTTTCTTGGATGAAACTCCCCTCCTCCCCCTCCCCCTCCACGTACGTGATTTCACGCTCACCTTCTCCACGTACGTGAATCTGGTGTCCTCCCTCCACATCCCACCGAGGCTTCTCGCGAAGACGTGAGTCTCTGTGAAGACCAAGGCTTCGTCCGGACTTCTTATGGAACCCGTATGTGAGGAAGCTGGGATGCTTCCCTCCTCTTCATGCGTCTGGATCAGCCACCACGATCTGGTTTAATCCCTCCCCTTGCCGAAGGGAGATGAGGATGAGGATAGGGAGGAGATGAGAGAGAACAAGGAGAAAGAATAAAGTTCTTATGAGAAAAGAATCCATTCTATTTTATCCAAACCCTAGAGACTAGAGTTTAAATACATTCACCAAGTAGGCTAGGCCCATACTCAACAAAAACTTTCATGGACTAACCTAATGTGATTAAACTAATCTCCAAGCACGTATACACCCGTGACTTGATTTAATCTCAACCATTGGACCCATACCCAGCCCAATACAAGTTAGCCTCCCTGGGCCTTGATAGCACCACACCAGGTTCAACAATCTTCACCTTGGTGCTTTTAAGGCCTCAGCATGTCCATCGTGTTCATCAGCTGCAGTACCTACGAAAGCTGTTTCTTGAAAGAATCTTGGTCAATGCATTGCTGGATTCTCCTTGGTATGTACCTTCACCAGCTCCACTCCATCTTCTTCCACAAGCTCTCCATAGTCGATGCCTTTCTTTTGAGAGTATCCTCTGGCCACTAATCCTATCTTGTACCCGATACCTCTTTGCTCTGAAGGCTCTTTTTTGCACTGATAAACCCATTTGCAACCAATGGATTTCTTTCCTTATGACAACTGGACCACCTGCCATGTGCCAATCATGTAGAGAGACTGCATCTCCTCTGCTATAGCCTGCATCTTCTGCCATAGCCTGGACCAACCTATCCCTGTTCTGGCTATCCTGGCTCTTCACAATCTCCTGATAGGTGTAAGGGTCTTCATTCACTGTCACCAGGGCATATGACATCGAATCTTCGAAGCCGTATCGAATTGGTGGTCGCACGTTCCTTCTGAGTCTATGCAGTGCGATCCTAGTATCAGTCCCCTGCCCAGTTGCATCCTTCTGAGTCTTCTGCTCAACTACATCTTGCTGAACTTCCTGGCTTCTAACCCCTTTGCTAGTCCTCTTCACCTGAATCTCAAATCCTTCTGGTCCACTAGCAAATGGCACGACTATGTAGGACATCTGACTAGTGTTACCATGTTCTACCTTCTATAGTTCATGTTGTGCATCTGTACCATCTATGCTAAGAAGGATCGAGCTCTCATTGAAGGTCACATCCCTGCTGATGATAACCTTCTTCTCCAAGGGATCCCATAGCCAATACCCTTTGATTCCACGCGGGTAGCCCAAGAACACCATCTTCTTTGACCTGGCATCCAACTTACTCCGCTCCCCAACACCAATATGCATAAATGTTGTGCATCCAAACACCCTCATATGGTTCAGACTTGTCTTTCCTTCAGATCATATCTTCTCTGGAATGCTTTCATCCAACCTGGTGTGTGGTGATCGATTGACCAAGTAGCAGCTGCACCTACTGCATCAACTCAGAACATCTTTGGAAGCTATGTCTGCAGCCTCAAGCACCTTGCTTTTTCTAACAGTGTTTTGATCATCCTCTCAGCCACCCCTTCCTATTAAGAAGTTTCCATCACCAAGAAGTGTCTTTTGATGCCCCACTCCTCATGAAATCTCTAAAACTTCCTGTTGGTTTATTCTCCACCACTGTCTGACCTCAGACACTTCACACTCCTACCCTGCTCCCTCTCCACCTTAGCCTTTCAGAATCTGAACTTGATGAAGACCTCTAATTTCTCCTTCATGAAGTGGATACACTATTTTTCTAAGAAATCATCTATCAGGGTAAAGAAGTATCTAGCTCCATTCCTTACAAAAACTGGGGCTGATCCCCAAACATTCATGTGTACTAGCTCCAAGGGTTCTACACTCCTAGCTATGCTGATCAAAAACTATACTCTCATTTGCTTTTCCATCTGACATGGCTCACAGATCTCCATATCTCCACCACTCAGGTCCAAAAGCAACCCTCTCTTGCTCAGTTCTTTCATTCCCTTGTCTTCCATGTGGCCTAGATGATAATGCCACATCCGGTACACATTTCGAGGATCCTGTTCTATAGCTGCTGCTTCAGATTTTTTGGTCACCACAGAGCCCTCCAACCTATATAAGTTATTCTTCAGCCTTCTCCCTCTCATCACCACCATAGCTCCATTGGAGATGTTTAGAACTCCACTCCTGGCATGACTGCTGAAGCTGTATCCAATCTGCTTCAGGTACCCCAGTGACACCAGATTCTTTTTGAGTTCTAAACATACTTCACGCTGGTAAGAGTGTGCACCATACCATCAAACATCCTTACCCTCACTGTACCAATCCCTGCTATCTTGTAAGGGTGATCATCTCTAAGAGTCACACACCCCTCATTAACCTCTATGTAAGTGCTAAACCATGACCGGTTGGGAGTGTAATGATGAGAATAAGCTGAATCCAAGGTCCACATCTCTGTATTGTGCCTGTGACCATCTGATACCACAAGAGATCATCCTTCATCTTCTGGCCTACAACTGTACTCACAGATTCAGATCCTTTCTTTTCTATCTTTTTTAACTTTGGATAGTCCCTCTTAAAAGGTCCTACCTCACCACACTTATAGCACTTAGCCTTCCTAGACTGTAATCATCCTCTAGGCCTACTCCTATCCTTGCCTCTGCTTGACCCTTTCTCAACTGATAAACCCTTCTGAGGAACAGCTTCCTTGGTCATCCTTCCCCTCTGCTTATTTGTTCGAAGTACTGAGATAATATCTTCACAGAACAATATCTCCTTCTCGTAAAGCAGTGTCGTGACCAATGAGTCATGTGATATAGGCAGCGAACACAATAGCAAAAGTGCCTTATCTTCCTCCTCCATCTTAACCCCGACATTTAGCAATTCATTGCTCATATGATCGAACACCTAAATGTGGCCTAGCACATCTCTACCTTCTGACATTCTAAGGCTATAGAGGCGCTTCTTCAACATCAACTTGTTGCACATATTCTTCTTCATGTAGAGGGCTTGCAACTTTGACCAGAGTCCCTTCGGGGTCTTCTCCTTCAGCACTAAATAAAGGGCTGAATCTACTAGACATCCTCTCATCGCTAAACATGTCTTCTTCTCCAACGACATCCACTGCTTATCTGTCATCCCATCTGGCCTTTCCTCCAAAGCCAGATCTAAACCCTGCTGTACAAGAAGGTTCTCTATCCAAACTTTTTATATGGAGAAACTTTTCTTCCCATCAAACTTCTCAAAAATCTAATTTTATGCTACTACCCACGGCGAGATCTCAACCAAAAAATAGCACAAAAAATTTTAAAAAATTGAGAAACCTTGATGAAGCCTTGCTGAAAATTTTCAGCCCTTGAAGATCTTCAAACAACTTCTTCTTGAACCAGGCTCTGATACCAACTATTGGGGTTTAGATGTTGATGAACAGCAATGGGATCAACCTCACTGGAGAAGTACCCTAGGCTTTTATCCTTTGTTACCAACAATCAGATTGGCACAGCGATAACATGTCTGCCTTTGAACCCCTTTGATCCTGGGTTCTCCTCCCCCTCCACATACGTGATTTCATGCTCACCTTCTCCACGTACGTAAATCTGGCATCCTCCCTCCACGTCCCATCGAGGCTTCCCATGAAGATGTGAGTCTCCATGAACACCAAGGCTTCATCTGGACTTCTTATGGAACCTGTGCGTGAGGAAGCTGGGATGCATGCTTCCCTCCTCTTCATGCGTCTGGATCAGCCACCACGTTCGGGTTTAATCCCTCCCCTTGCCGAAGGGAGATGAGGATAAGGATAAGGAGGAGATGAGAGAGAGAACAAGGAGAAAGAATAAAGTTCTTGGGAGAAAAGAATCTGTTCTATTCCATCCAAACCCTAGAGACTTGTTGCTACTGAATCACTAGCAAGTGCACTAGTCGCTCAAGTAATATAATGATGAATAGAGTATCGTCCCACGAAGACTAATTAATGACTACTAGTATTATACTAAGTTCCATTATCTAATCAATCAAAACAATGGAATTATAAGAATTAAATTAAATCCTAAAATTAACTAAAGTTACCAATTGAAATAAGGATTAAAAATGCAATTAACAAAAGCACTAGAATATGCACTTCTTCTAGCATATTTAATGTATTATAACATGCTTCATTTCAATTAAAAGATCTCATATCATGCACCGGCGTAATTCCCTATTGCGATGAATGGGCTCTCTCGAGTTATCATTCAACTATAATTAAATAATTAATTAATATATCTCTATACTAATTAATCACTTAATTATGCTTTAAGTTCAATGGAATTCCCTAATGAAACTTTATCCTCTAAAATCTCATTACCAAATAAATTATAAGGTCATATCTCTATGCCTTACAATCCATTGTCTTAATTGTTTATCCATTCATATAGCTCTTTCTCAAGTTACATACATGAATTAAAATCAATAAAGAGTTGATCAATCTCCCTAAGCATTAAGAACACAATTAAGACATACATGAACATAAGACTTAATTGAAATGGAAACACATCATATATACGTCAACATACTAGAATCCATACATATTCTAGTGGAGAATGTTTAGTTCCCCATGAAAACAAAGAAACTGATTACATAGATGGAAGTATGAAACATTGTTTTCAAAGAAGGAAGAAAATTACAACCAAGATGAACTTTGATCTTCAATCCTACTTCTTGATTCCTTGATCCTTTGTTTGTTCTTGTTTCTTATCACTTTTTCTCCTCCAGAAATCTCTCCAATTCTTCTCTCCAAAGACCCTTTTATATCCCCCTCTTCATGTGTCAATTAACCTCCAATAACTTCCCCGAAATGGTTGGTTATTGGAAGTTATTTCAATTTCACCACCAAATATCATGGCTGTGAAATCTGGTGCTGATATCTGCTGAGAATTTCACCACCAGATTTCATGGCTGTGAAATCAAGTGGTGATATTTAAATGGTGAAAATTTCTACGTAGGATAATTGTTGAGAATTTCACCACCAATTATCATGGCAGTAAAATCTGGTGGTGATATTTGCTCTTTTTCTCCAATTTGCACTTTGATCCTCCAAATTGCAGAATCTTTAATTCTTTCCTGAAATAGCACAAAAATCAATACCAAGTCCTCAAATTATCAAAATAAAAATAATGAAATAAAGTATAAATTATATGCATAATTTATACTTATCAAAATTCCCCCACACTTGAACGTTTGCACGTCCTCGGGCAAACATAACAATGAACCATCCAAAAATTGATTAATTTCCATCATATCAAATCAAACCAAAGTCAAAACTAGAATTCAACTAGAACTGCTTAATTCCATAACTTTTCATGAATCTACCTTTCACAAAATTGAAGAACAAAGTAATTTAGAACTTAATATGAAAAGAAACAAATAAGATTGATAAATTCTCACCGGATGTATGTGTGTCTCTCTATACCCTCGATAATTAAGATAAAGTGTTTCTCTCAAATGCATCCATAATCACAACTTACCATATGCTTGCAATTATTCTAATCTCCACTACTTTGAATATAAACTATACACAAATCATAAGGACTTTAGGTAAGGATGTAACAAGGATTGGGGTAAGGAGTAAGTTAAGGTAGGAAAATTTTGTTGGATAAGGTAATTTAGTACAAAATAAATAAACCTTCATCCTTCAATCAACCAACCCAAGATATGATAAGAAGTGCAATCATAAAACCTTCCACTTTCTTATTTCCCAAGTACTTGAATAATATTAAACTATGGGAATTTCTCTTCTTCTTCTTCTTCTTCTTTTTTTTTTTATATATACATGCATTTTTTTTTCTTTTTTTTTTTAAATGAAAATAAAAATTTAAACAAATTCCCAATTCTTCATAATTCACAATAATATTCAAGTACTCAATGTTATATGACTAGCAAACAACTACCACAAATCCTCATTCTCTTAAGATTAGTATATGAAAATGTGTAAATGTTTTGTACTCAAGTATGGACAAAGGATAAGTCAAGGCTCAACTTGTTTAACAATGGAAATAGAAAGGGTTAAAAGGGTTAAGCATTTTGGTAGGGTTAGGTGTTTTGGTCCATAGGTTTGGGTAATCACAAATTGGGTTCAACAAATTGCCTTAATCTTCTTTATGCAAGTTCATATTAATGTAGTCTTGAAAAGAATTCATGCAAGTTCTAGAAGTTCATGAAAATGGAATGCAATATCACACAGCAAAGAAAATGAGATTGAATTTAGTGTTCAATCTAAAGGCTCAAAATCTCACAGGGTAATCATATTTATCAATCAAACGTGTAAAATTTCATAATCAGAAACCAAATCAATTTACTCAACAAACTTGTAAAAATGTATAAATTCAATCAAGTTATGAAACTCACAATTTTTCATTGATTCTAATGAATGACTTTAATTTAATTATCAATTAAGGGAAATAAAAAAAAATTAAAAGATGATTCAATGCATGTTTTGTACTCATATACTACTATCCCCCCACACTTGAACTAAACATTGTCCTCAATGTTTTCAAAATAAAATAATTTGAGACAAATCCATATTCAACATAAATTGAAGAGAGTAGAAAAATACTGCCCTGATTGTGGTGTATTTGTTTAATTTCCATGGATCCTTTCCTTGAAGTGCTTGCCTCATACATAACTAAGCAAAAGCAAATTGAACTTAATATAGTTAAAGTACGGTGAAAATAAACATAACTAAAACAACTGAAATAAAAGCAACAAACTAGTGTTTGCAAGTTAAAAACATAAAGGAAAGTGAGAAATCAAGAGCTCGAGCTCCCATCCGTAGCAGAAGTGGAAGATGAGGATGATGAAGGATAAGGTATGTTCTGAGCCTGGAAGAATTGTCTCAAAGCCCTCTCCATCCTCCTCTGTCTACGATCCATAATCTCTAAAGTACCACTTATCTGTTGAACATTGCCTTCCAATCTTTGGAGACGCATAGACAGCTGCTGAGAAACAACTTGGGGTGGTCGAGATGCTCTGGAAGATGATGGTATCGAAGCTGGTGGTGCTGCTGATGGAACTGGTACCTCCTCTGTAGAAATCTCCTCTTGAGGGGCTGGTGGGGCATTCTCCTCTGGGATCTCAGTCTCGGCCGCTCCTGGAAAAGCCTCCTCATCCACAAACTGGATCCGACCATTTGGATCACGAAAAATAATCCCCATCCGGATGAGGGTATTGGTGGTCAAAGGCTGCATATCTAGCCGGACTGCATTCCTCGGAATTGGGTCAAGTGTACCGAGGTTCCTTGCCAATCTGGTAATGTAAGACCCACCACAAAGCCTTCCTGTATTCCGTTTGCTCTTATGATGGAGATACTTCGCCAGACGATATCCCATATTACATTTCCTTGTAGTGACCATACACCAAAGATAGAATAAATCGTCCCCAGTCACCGACCCATTACTGTCACCCCGACCATTAATTGTATAGGTGATGTATCGATGCATGAAGCGCAGAGTTAGGGTGGGAAGTGTAGTGCTTTTGGTGTATCTAGCACTGTACGCTCCAGAACGAGGAGCCACCTCCTCCCATGCTTGGGCAGCATTAAATTGGGGAGGGTATTTCATCAAATACAGTTGATACTCTTCAGTGTGGGTCTCTGCCTTTGTATATAAACCACAAGCTACCCCAAACTCTGAAATGGACATAGAGAAAGTCTGACCCCCAAGAGTAAACTGAATTGCATCTGGTCGATCAGGAGTTCTGGCCTTTACATCATCAAAGATGATGGAGCTGAGAAACTCACATAACAAGTGGGGGTAAGCAGGCTCCTGAATAGTCACGAAGGTCTCCCAACCAATCCGGTGGATGAAGGCATGTATTTCCTCCTGAATACCTATTGTTTCCAAATCATCATCGACTATAAATTTGTTGGATTCAATAGGTCTTTTCAGTAATTCCTGTAGTCGACTTCGGATTGCGACAGCTTCCACCACTCCTCTTCTACTGGCAACAGCCCTACTACTCTCTGCTCTAGTAGAACTAGATCCACCTCTTTTGCTACCTCTTGTTCTTGGTGGCATTATAGCTAATGTGAATGTAAAATCCCAAGGATAACAAAAGGTGCTGCCAAAAACAATATTCCAACAATGGTAAAGGCATATAGAGGTAACATATATTGAATATTTGGTAACAATTGCAATCATAGTATCAAGTGGCAAAATAAGACAATTATGTAACCAAACATATCAAATTACAAGTCAAAATGTAACAGTTGTAAGCTCAACTAATTATTGGAAAAACTTGTGCATTGTACAAGCATATTTGAATTGCATTTTCAATTAATAATTGTGCATTGTATAGGCAAGCTGAACTGAATGGCATTGAATTGCATTCAATATTTTGAATTGAATTGCAGTCATTGAAGACTTTTTGTCGAACACTTGGTAAGCATTGTATCAAATATGAATTCTATGGCCAATTCCACTCAATAATGAAACCAAGTCAAGTAATAATATCATCCAGCAATTCAATGAAATTCGATTAATGCAAAATTGAAGAAGAAAGTGTAGAAAGTACCTGTAGGTTGGAAATGGACAATACACAAATTGTAGAACTTCTATGCAAATTTGAGCTCTGAAGCAAAATTGGAAATCTTCCTACCAATCGGACGAGGAGGGGAGTAAAGGGGAGTTTTTTTTTTTTTTTATATAGCCTCCCATAAAGCCATTTATTGTGAATTTAGTGCACTGAAGCCAATTTCAACCAAACTTCTTCGCACGGACCGAGCAGCGGCGTGGAGGCCTTCGCCAACCAACGCCGACTGCATTCCACTGCGTATTTTCGGATGAGCATATAACGAGCGGTTGCAGGAAATGATATAACGGTCGTGATATAATATAGCATGCCCGTTATTTCAACTAAAAACTAATTTTGTGCAGGTCCAAAATCACGCTCGTGAAATTTAAGATAACGGGCGTGATATTGACTGTTAATTGCAACTCTCAGGAGACCATATCATGGGCATGATATTTAATATCACGGGCGTGATATTGACTGAGACTATGAATTTCACACCCGTTATTTCCAATATAATGACTGTTATTTAGTCTGTAAACATGTGTCTCTGGAGGTAAAATAACGCCCATTATTTTGAAAATAACGGTCGTTATGTTGTCTGAGAAAATACAACTTTCAGGAATTCAAATCACGGCTGTGATATTGAATATCACAGCTGTGATTTTCAGTGTTTTACTCATAAAATCTTCTAAGTCCCAAATTGCTTTTACTTGCAAACAAACATAAATAAACACATTAAAAAAAATAAAATAAAAAACATAACTAAATAGAATTAAAAACACTGAAATGAACAACAAACACAAATAAAAACATAGATGATGTTAGGGTGCCTCCTAACAAGCGCTTGATTTATAGTCGTTAGCTCGACTTTCACTAGCAAATCTAGGGTCTTCCAAGTCCACAATGGACTTGTTTAATGGAAATACTCCTCCAAAATATGGCTTGAGACGATGTCCATTGACTTTGAAGGTTCCCTTCTCAGGGTGTGATATCTCTACAGCACCATGAGGAAAAATTTCCTTAACAATAAATGGACCCGACCATCTTGACTTGAGTTTTCCTGGAAAAAGTCTAAGTCTTGAATTGTATAGTAAGACTTGGTCACCAACTTGTAAATCCTTCTTGACAATATGCTTGTCATGCCATTTCTTTGTGCGTTCCTTATAAATTCTTGCATTCTCATATGCATAAAGACGCATCTCATCCAATTCATTCAATTGAAGGATTCTCTTCTCTCCTGTTGCCTGTGGATCAAAATTTAAATATTTAGTAGCCCAAAATGCCTTATGTTGTAATTCCACAGGTAAATGACAAGATTTACCATAAACTAACAAATATGGAGACATACCTATAGGTGTTTTATATGCAGTTCTGTATGCCCATAATGCATCATCTAACTTAAGAGACCAATCCTTCCTAGATTGACTAACAGTCTTCTCAAGGATCCTTTTCAATTCCTTATTTGAAATTTCCACTTGACCACTTGTTTGTGGGTGATAAGGTGTACTAATTTTATGTTTCACATCATATTTAGCAAGGAGACACTCAAATTGTGCATTACAAAAATGTGTTCCCCTATCACTAATTATGGTACGTGGTGTGCCAAATCGTGTGAAAATTTTCTTAAGAAAATTGACCACTCTTTTAGCATCATTAGTAGGTAAAGCAATTGCTTCCACCCATTTAGACACATAGTCAACAGCAACTAGAATATACTTATTTCCATAAGAATTAGGGAAGGGTCCCATGAAATCTATTCCCCATACATCAAATATTTCACATACAAGGATACCACTCAAAGGCATTTCATGCAATTTAGAGATGTTACCTGTTCTTTGACATTTATCACAAGTCATGACATACCTATGAGCATCCTTAAACAATGTGGGCCAATAGAAACCTGATTGTAAAATTTTAGCAGCGGTTCTTGAAGCACCATAGTGTCCTCCAGCCTCTTTATCATGGCAATAACTGAGTATGGACTCGAATTCATAGTCTGGAACACACCTTCTTATTACACCATCTGCACAAATCTTATACAAGAAAGGATCTTCCCAAATATAGTACTTAATATCAGAAAAGAATTTATTCTTTTGCTGATATGTCATATCATATGGGAGTGAATTAGCTGCCAAATAGTTAGCAAAATCCGCAAACCAAGGATAGTTCAATACCTTAACAGCATACAATTTCTCATCTGGGAAATTTTCCTCAATGGCATCTTCAAGGAATTGTTCGAAGTCTGGATTCTCAAGCCTTGAAAGATGATCAGCTGCAAGATTTTCTGCTCCCTTCTTGTTCTTAATCTCAAGATCAAACTCTTGAAGCAACAAAATCCATCTGATTAACCTTGGCTTTGCATCTTTCTTCGCCAACAAGTACCTCAATGCTGAATGGTCTGTATACACTTTCACTTTAGACAAAATCAAATATGATCTGAATTTGTCAAAGGCATACACTACAACTAGCAACTCCTTCTCAGTTGTTGTGTAATTTTATTGAGTAGGATTAAGTGTTTTGCTAGCATAGTATATAGGCTGAAAGTGTTTGTCTCTCCTTTGATCCAAAACAGCTTCCACTGCATAGTCACTTGCATCACACATCAACTCAAATGGAAGATTCCAATCAGGTGCTACCATAATAGGTGCACTTATCAACTTCTCCTTCAAAATCTTGAATGATTCAAGGTACTCCTCTGTCATCTCAAAAGGAACATCCTTTTGAAGTAAGTTCGTCAATGGCCTTGCAATCTTAGAGAAATCTTTGATAAATCTCCTGTAAAAACCAGCATGCCCTAGAAAACTCCTTACTGTCTTCACTGAAGTTGGTGGTGGGATCTTCTCAATTGCTTCAATCTTTGCTCTATCCACTTCAATTCCTTTACTTGAAATTTTGTGACCTAACACAATTCCATCCTTTACCATGAAATGACATTTCTCCCAATTCATCACCAAGTTTGTCTCTTCACATCTTTGAAGTACTTTATTCAAATTATTAAGACAAACATCAAATGAACACCCAAATACCGAAAAATCATCCATGAACACCTCCATATAATTCTCCACCATATCAGCAAAAATAGCCATCATACATCTTTGAAATGTTGCTGGAGCATTACATAATCCAAATGGCATCCTCCTATAGGCAAAGGTACCATAAGGACATGTAAATGTCATCTTCTCTTGGTCGTCTGGTGCAATTGGAATCTGAAAATACCCTGAATACCCATCCAAGAAACAGTAGTAATCATGACCAGCCAACCTTTCTAACATTTGATCAATGAAAGGAAGAGGAAAATGATCCTTCCTTGTAGCATCATTGAGTCTCCGGTAATCTATGCAAACCCTCCAACTGGTCACTGTTCTTGTAGGAACCAACTCATTCTTTTCATTAGGAACTACAGTCATACCACCCTTCTTTGGCACCACTTGAACTGGACTCACCCAAGGGCTATCTGAAATTGGGTATATAATTCCAGCATCCAACAATTTGATAACCTCCTTCTTCACTACCTCCTTCATATTAGGATTGAGTCTCCTTTGAGGTTGAATTACTGATTTGTGAAGCTCCTCCATAAGAATTTTATGAGTACAAAAAGAGGGATTGATACCCTTAATATCAGCAATCTTCCAAGCTATAGCCCTTTTCCTTCTTCTCAGCACTCTAATCAACTTCTTTTCTTGCAAATCAGTCAACAAAGCTGAGATTATCACCGGTAACTTAGAATCATCCTCCAAAATATATACTTCAAATGTGAAGGAAGAGGCTTTAATTCCAGAGTTGGTGCTTCCTCAATAGATGGTTTGGACTTTTTCACTTCCGATCTTTCAATAACTTCAAATCTACATGCTTGTTCATTTGAAACAAATGGTCTCCCTTTCAACAACGCTGCCATCTCTATTGCATCTTCATCACTTTCATAAATTTCTTCTCCTTGAATGATGCTTCTCTCTAATGGATCTCCTTGAGCATTTTCCTGAAAAGCATCTTCCACAACCCGATCAAGTGTATCAATCATGAAACAAGAATCATCATGTTGTGATGCATGATTTAGTGCATTTGACATATTAAAAACAACTTTTTCATCCCCAGCTTTTAAAATCAATTTCCCTTGTTGAACATCTATCATGGCTCCACCTGTAGCCAAGAAAGGTCTACCTAATATGATGGGAACTTCAAAATCTTCTTCCATGTCAAGCACTACAAAATCAACTGGAAAAATAAACTTATCCACTTTCACTAAAACAACTTCAATGATTCCCCTTGGATATTTAATGGACCTATCAGCCAATAACAAAGACACTCTAGTAGGTTTTGGCTCACCTAATCCAAGTTTAGCATAAACTGAATATGACATTAAGTTTATACTTGCACCCAAGTCACACAAGGCTTTACTGATAGGAAGTTTTCCTATTGTGTATGGAATGGTAAAACTACCAGGATCTTTCAATTTTTGAGGAAGTTTGTTTTGCAAAATGGCTGAACATTCCTCATTTAAACAAACAGTAGACACATCCTCAATTTTCCTTTTGTTTGAAAGAATGTCTTTCAAAAACTTTGCATATGAAGGCATTTGTTGTAATGCATCTATAAATGGAATATTGATATGCAATTGCTTGAAAAGTTCAAGAAATTTACCAAATTGTTTATCAAGCTTGTGATGCTTGAGCCTATCTGGATAAGGAACTTTTGGCTTGTAAGGTTGAACTTTTTCAGCTTCTTCCTCTTTGTCCTTCTCTTGAATCTCTTCTTTCTTTTCTTCTTGCACATCATCTTCCTTTTGTTGAACTCCAGTCTTAATTCCTTTTTGACCCACTTCCTCAAGTTCTTTTCCACTCCTTAAAGTGACAGCTTTGACTTGCTCTTTTGGATTAGTTTCTGTGTTGCTAGGAAAAGTGCCCTTTTGCCTTTCGGTCATCATCTTTGCCAATTGCCCAATCTGATTCTCCAAATTCTTCAATGAAGCCTCTTGGTTGTGCATTCTTTGATTCGTGGCTAACATGAATTTAGCCAAAATATCTTCCGTAGTTGGCTTCTTCTCACTTTGCTCAAATCCAGGTGGAGGTGGTTTTGGAGCATTTGGCGCACTCCAATTGAAATTGGGATGATTCCTCCATCCAGGGTTGAAAGTGTTGGAATATGGATTGTGATTCCTTTGAGGCCTTTGAAAGTTTCCAACATAATCCACATGTTCTGGTTGAAATGGATTTCCGGTTTCACAATCAATATTCCTATGATCACCACCACAAAAATCACAAATCACATTACTTGTGCTAGTGCCCATATGGTCAATCTTCTTATTCAGCAATTCCATTTGGGTTGTTAGAGATGCTATCACATCCACATTGTTCACCCCTGAAGCTCTCCTATTAGACCTCTCTGATTGCCATTGGTAGCTATTAGTTGTTATTTCATCAATCAAGTTGAAAGCATCAGTTGGCCTCTTGTTACATATGCTACCTCCCGCTGCGGCATCCAAAATGGCTTTAATAGCATTTGTCAACCCATTATAGAATGTGAACACTTGCATCCAAACTGGCAAACCATGATGAGGAACCTTTCTCAAAAGATCCCTATATCTTTCCCAAGCTTCATTAAGTGACTCTTGATCCATTTGAATAAATGTGGTGATGTCATTCCTCAACTTCGCTGTTTTGGAAGGTGGAAAGTACTTGGTGAGAAACTTTTCAACCATCATTGTCCAAGTAGTGATTGAACCTGGAAGCAATGAATTCAACCAAGCCTTAGCTCGATCCCTCAACGAAAATGGAAAAAGGCGAAGTCTGATTGCATCCTCCGTCACTCCATTGTGCTTGAAAGTATCACAAATTTGCAAAAAATTTGTCAAATGAGCATGTGGATCCTCACTAGGCAAACCTCCAAATTGGACTGAAGTCTGAATCATTGTGATTATTGCAGGCTTGATCTCAAAGTTGTTGGCTTGAATAGGAGGTCTAGAAATGCTTGAAGTCAACTCCTCCATATTTGGCCTAGCATAATCCATCATAGTCCTTTGTTGAGGACCTTGCTCTTCCGCCATGATTAGCTTCACAAGTTTCTTTGCTTCCTTTGGTGCTTTATTCCTAAAATGGAAAGTTCTTTCAATCTCCGAATCAAATTCGAATAAGTCTTCTTTAAGCCCCCGAGTTGGGGTCATAGACAACTCGAAACCTGAAATGAAAATTGCAAAACAATGGAAAAGTAAACTAAAACAATGGAAAAGTAAATAACGATTAAATTAACAAAACTTTTGTTTTTCCTAATATCACTAAATTAGTCCCCGGCAACGGCGCCAAAAACTTGTTGCTACTGAATCACTAGCAAGTGCACTAGTCGCTCAAGTAATATAATGATGAATAGAGTATCGTCCCACGAAGACTAATTAATGACTACTAGTATACTAAGTTCCATTATCTAATCAATCAAAACAATGGAATTATAAGAATTAAATTAAATCCTAAAATTAACTAAAGTTACCAATTGAAATAAGGATTAAAAATGCAATTAACAAAAGCACTAGAATATGCACTTCTTCTAGCATATTTAATGTATTATAACATGCTTCATTTCAATTAAAAGATCTCATATCATGCACCGGCGTAATTCCCTATTGCGATGAATGGGCTCTCTCGAGTTATCATTCAACTATAATTAAATAATTAATTAATATATCTCTATACTAATTAATCACTTAATTATGCTTTAAGTTCAATGGAATTCCCTAATGAAACTTTATCCTCTAAAATCTCATTACCAAATAAATTATAAGGTCATATCTCTATGCCTTACAATCCATTGTCTTAATTGTTTATCCATTCATATAGCTCTTTCTCAAGTTACATACATGAATTAAAATCAATAAAGAGTTGATCAATCTCCCTAAGCATTAAGAACACAATTAAGACATACATGAACATAAGACTTAATTGAAATGGAAACACATCATATATACGTCAACATACTAGAATCCATACATATTCTAGTGGAGAATGTTTAGTTCCCCATGAAAACAAAGAAACTGATTACATAGATGGAAGTATGAAACATTGTTTTCAAAGAAGGAAGGAAATTACAACCAAGATGAACTTTGATCTTCAATCCTACTTCTTGATTCCTTGATCCTTTGTTTGTGCTTGTTTCTTGTCACTTTTTCTCCTCCAGAAATCTCTCCAATTCTTCTCTCCAAAGACCCTTTTATATCCCCCTCTTCATGTGTCAATTAACCTCCAATAACTTCCCCAAAATGGTTGGTTATTGGAAGTTATTTCAATTTCACCACCAAATATCATGGCTGTGAAATTTGGTGGTGATATCTGTTGAGAATTTCACCATCAGATTTCATGGCTGTGAAATCAAGTGGTGATATTTAAATGGTAAAAATTTCTACGTAGGATAATTGTTGAGAATTTCACCACCAATTATCATGGCAGTGAAATCTGGAGGTGATATTTGCTCTTTTTCTCCAATTTGCACTTTGATCCTCCAAATTGCAGAATCTTTAATTCTTTCCTGAAATAGCACAAAAATCAATACCAAGTCCTCAAATTATCAAAATAAAAATAATGAAATAAAGTATAAATTATATGCATAATTTATACTTATCAAGACTAGAGTTTAAATATACCCATCAAGTGGGCCAGGCCCAAACTCAATAAAAACTCCCATGAACTAACCTATTGAGATTAAACTAATCCTCAAGCCCGTGTATACCCGTGACTTGATTTAATTTTAACCCTTGGACCCATACCAAGCCCAATACAAGTTAGCCCCCTCTGGGCCTTTATAGCATCACACCAGGCCCAACAACATGAAGAGCTCTAAAGTCCAACATTATATCACTTTACCAAGTGTTTTTGCATCCATGTTTAACATTCTAAAATTAAGCTGTTAAAATGGAAGTGCCAAAATTTTCAGTTCTTCATTCATGTACAAGATCAATATTTGTATACACTTGGATACAATAAAGGAAGGAAATTATATAGTTATTTTGTCAACTTGAATAAAAATAAAGAGCACAAAAATATAATGCCAAATCTATGAGGTCCCTTGAAAAAACTAAAAAACATAAAAATGCAATGCTGAATTTGCATCATCCTTTGTTGAATTTGTCTAATTTTTTAGATAAAGGAAAGAATATAATATTGAATCTATGTGATCTCTTGCCAAAATTCTTGATCTTTGAATAAAAGTAGAGTATCTATAAAAATGTAATGCTAAATCTATTCGACATGTGGGAGTGATAAACTTAATATTCTCCCTTGAGTTAGAGCATGGATGTCATACACAAGCAACTTGTTAAGATACCCATGCAAATAATCGTGATTAAGAGGCTTGATGAATAGATGTGCTACTTGCTGGCTAGTATAGAAGTAATGGGTCTTGTTGACGCCGAGTCACCTTCCTTGAACGCCAGAAAAATGGAGATCCTCCTCGTCGGGCTCCTGCAAGAAAAGTCTCCGGAGACCGGATGTTCTGGTGGGGACCCTCCGATGCTCAAGTCAGTCACTCGGGAACAGACAAGAGTTAGCTAGCAGAAGAAAGCTAGAGAGTTAGGGTTCAGGATCCTTCCCTTGCCGTAAGCATGGGCCTTTATACCTGCTCAAAGATCTCTCTCTCTCATGCTTCCAGAAGGTTTATGATTTCGAGATACTGCTATCCAATAACGGACAAAAAGGCAAGGCGGATCGTGGGCGTGTCAGAGGTGTCCTGTCTCATTTGCCACCTGCTAGTACGACATTACGGGTGTCGGGTGGCTATGGTTACACCAGGTGCGCGTCGTTATGAGGTATGGCCATATGCAGCCGCAAGCGAGCGGTGGATCATACTTCGTAACAGGATATGGCCATACGTAGTTGCAGGCGAGTGGTGAACTATATGCCGTAACGGGGTATGGCCACGCACTTTTATGGGTGCGTGGTGGGCCATACGCCTTAATGGGGTATGGCGATGCACTATAGCAGGTGAGTAGTGGGCCACGTGGGCATGCCAGATGGCTCGTAGCTATAAGCTACTGGTCCCAAGGGCCAGACCATGGCGGAAGCTTAAGGCCGAGGCTAAAAAGCTCGAGGCTAAAGGAGGCCGAAGCGGGCTTCGGAGTTTGAATGATGCCCCAGAGGCCGAAGCGGGCTTCGGAGGTTGAATGATGCCCTGGAGGCCGAAGCAGAACACTGTCAGTCTCCTTTACCCTTAACCCTGACGGTGCTGGATCAACCATATCAGATGCCCCCTCGCCTCTGAGACGAAGCGAACCCACTTTCGCAAGGCGAAAGGGGTGTTGTCTTCCCAATGGCTGATCCTCGTCCATCGCCAACTGCTCGCGGACACGTGCCTTCAGATGCTGCAATAACTTAGTGCAGGCGACCTGGGGGATGTGAAGCGGCAGTCACGGCTGTCCGTTTGATTTGCAGGAATCATTCCCAAGGCCGGACTGTCCTCTCAAAACTTACGAAAAGTGGCTTCCATCATTGCCATCATGACGCTGATGTCAGTGGTGTCTCATCATTGGCCGGAAGTGCATTGTCCCATGTGCTGGGTGCCTACCGAGGCGGCCTAACCTATAGCGAGAGCTTGCGTGGCTAGCTTAATGAGACGGAATTATTTGAAATCTGATAAAACCCGGGCGAGGGATGAATCTCGCCACTTTGCTTCATTCTCCATCGTCTTCTTCCTCTGAACCTCTACCTTTCCACCTCCCATGCGACCCGAGAACCAGCGTCCGCCATTTTTCCCCCCCAGGTCAGCCCCTTGTCTCTTCTAGACCCTTCTGTTTCTTCTTCCAAACTTTTTACCATGAGTTCTCCTTCCTGGTCCTCCGAGGCCGATCCAGAGGATCGGATTTCTCTTGAGAGGCTTTGTGCCTCTCGTTCTCCTTCGGTCTCGTGGTCCTCTGACCCGGAGGATCGCATTCCCCTCTCCTAGTGGTCGGTTGCTGGCAGGGCTCCCACGAGGGGACGCTCGGCGGCGGCTGGCCGGGCCCCAGCGTGGAGGCGCCAGGCGGCGGCCGGCACCTCTTCGAGGGTGAGGGCGGAATCCCTGATGGGGGTCGCCTCCACCATGATGGGCCAAGACTTGGCAAATATTAGGTCCTGTTACTAGGTACCCCGAGATGTCGGGCTCTTCCTTCTAACCCCCGATGATAGGGTGGTCTCCTCTCGGCCCGGTAGAGTGGCCGTTTATGAAATATCCCTTAGGTTAGGTCTTCGTCTACCCTTTCACCCCTTTTTTATCAACCTTTTAGACTATTACTCTTTGACTCCTACTCAGCTGGTCCCGAACTCCCTTCGGACCGTTTTTGCCTTTCTTATCCTTTTCCACCACCTCCAAATCACCCCCTGACTCTCCTTCTTCCGTTGTTTTTACACCCTCAGGCAGCAGAGGGGTTGGTGGTTGTTCCAGCCCCGACCCGGTCATGTCCTCAAGTTACTTCTCCCCTCCTCGATCAAGGGATGGAAATCCCATTTCTTTTTTGTTGACCTTGATCAAGTCAAGCCCGGGTGGGGGATCCCGACCTCCGACCCAACATGAACTCCACAATCCTCCCAGGAGATAAAGAAGCGCTGGGGCAACTATTGACTGCCGACATCCCCAGATACAACTTACTTCTGTCGGAGCACAACCTCTGGCTAGTAGGCCTCACCACACAGAGCGGTGAGTAATAGATGCCCCGGCACTTAGCCAAATTGCCCTCTCCTTCTTCTTCTTCTTCTTCTTCTTTTTTTTTTTGCTAACCCCGGCCGACATTGTGCAGCGATGAAGCCTCTAACCGCCATGCTCAGGAAGGACACAGCCAAGAGGATGAGGGCCCGGGGCAGCCCGAGAGAGGGGCAACAAGCACCGGCCCCGAAGCATCTTACTGTACGGGTATCTCAGCTGCCCGTGCAATGAGAGTCTCCACCAGCTCCAGAGGTGGACCTGACAGTCGACATCCCACCAGAAGGGGCGGGGGCCGAAGGGGCGACGATGGAGGAGCCAGCGATGGTGGAGTCGATGGCAATGGAGCCCCAGGCTCCCCACGAACCAACCTCAGCCGAAGCAGATAAGAGTTGAGGGGAAGGGCCATCAGGGGCGGCTAGTCCACCCCCCCCCCCCCCCCCCCCGAGCTGGCACCGGCGAGCTACCCTCTACATGCCAAGCCGAAGTACGTTGAGACCGCCGAGGGGAACAGGGCCGGGCCGATCCCTTGCGGTTTTTCTTTGATAAACGATGGGCGCCGGGCTGAACAGCTTATGTCCCACGTCGTTTAGCCTGACATTCAGAAGGAGCTCCGGACTCTGGGGGCGAACAGGTTCTTCCGGGAGGTATTCTCAGCCCTCATCCGAGTAAGTAGCTTTTCCCTTGCCCTTGATTTAGAGCGCTTAAACAATTTGCATAGCTGACACCTTGAACGCAGGTGACAAACTCCTTTGTGCTCACTCGGGAGGCCATCAGCGAAGGGGAAGCTGTCATCCGCCAAGTCCAGCAGGATGCCCAGGCCCGGGCCGAGGCTGCTGAGAAGGCCTTAGAGTCGGTGAGGGCTGACTGCGCCAAAGAAATAAAGAAGGCCGAGATCTGGACGGAGGCCACTACCGACTAACTGCGGGCGGCACTTAATCATCTTACAGAGGCCGAGGGTGCCATTGAGGCCCGAAATCTTCATATAGCCAACTTGAACTCGGCCATTCAGGCGGCCGAGGATCGGGCGAAGCGGGCCGAGGCTTCAGAGAATGCCAAGGAGGCCGAGAGGGTGGCGGCAGCCTCTCTGGCTGCGGAGAGGGAGGCCCGAGACGCGGAGGTGGAGGCATCTACCGAGGCCAGAGCTACCGTGGCCGTGGAGGAGTTCAAGGCATCGGAGCATTTCGCCCATGAGCTAGTTGAAGCCAATGCAGACTCTTACGTCCAAGGGTTCAGTGATGCTAGGGAAAAGATAGCCCGAGTTTTGAACCTCCCTCAGGTCATGGATGTCAAGCAAGATCAGGAATCTAAGGGGGTGCCTTCTGACGACGAGCCTGCGCCAGCCCTTGAGCTTATTGTAGTCCTTTATTTTTGTTTTTGTACCAAGTCTGACTTGGTTGGCATTTTGTAAACACTGATATCAATGAAGTATAATTTTTTCATCAATGAAAATTCTAATTGCGATCTCTTCTCATAGTCCTTGGGTTGCTGACGTGGGACCCTTAAGGGCTTCGTCGGCACCGAGGGGCAGCTTTTATTTTTGTGTAACTTCAACTTAGCCATATAGGGCTAGACCCTTTTGGGAGAGCTAAGGGAGATGGGTCGTGTCTGCCCCCGGGGACTCGGGCTTCCGAGCACTGATGAAACATCGATCTTGGGCTGCCGAGGATGACTCGGACTTCTAAGCACCGATGGAACATCGGTCTTGGACTGCCGAGGATGACTCGGGCTTCTGAGCACCGATGGAACATCAGTCTTGAACTATCGAGGATGACTCGGGCTTCTTGAATCCGACGGTACATCGGTTCTTCGATGTCAATGGTACATTGGGCTTTCCATGCCGAGCTGGCCTCGGGCTTTTTTTTAAATCCGATGGTACATCGGGCCTTCAATGCCAATGGTATATTGGGCTTTTTGTTGAGAGCCGATGGTACATCAGTCTGCCAGTGGTACACTGAGCTTTCCATGCCAAGCTAGCCTCAGGCTTTTTGAATCTGATGGTACATCGGGTCTTCGATGCCCATGGTACATTGAGCTTTTTGTTGAGAGCCGATGGTACATCGGTTTGCCAGTGGTACACTGGGCTTTCCATGCCGAGCAGGCCTCAAGCTTTTTTGAATCCAATGGTACATCGGGTCTTCGATGCCAATGATACATTAGGCTTTTTATTGAAAGCCGATGGTACATCAGTCTGCCAGTGGTACACTGGGCTTTCCATGCCGAGCTGGCCTCGAGCTTTTTTGAATCCAATGGTACATCGGGTTTCGATGCCAATGGTACATTGGGCTTTTTGTTGAGAGCCGATGGTACATCGGTCTACCAGTGGTACACTGGGCTTTTCATGCCGAGCTAGCCTCGGCTTTTTTGAATCCGATGGTACATCGGGTCTTCGATACCAATGGTACATTGGGCTTTTTGTTGAGAGCCGATGGTACATCGGTCTGCCAGTGGTACACTGGGCTTTCCATGCCGAGTTGGCCTCATGATTTTTTGAATCCGATGGTACATCAGGTCTTTGATGCCAATGGTACATTGGGCTTTTCGTTGAGAGCTGATGGTACATCGGTCTGCCAGTGGTACACTGAGTTTTCCATGCCGAGCTGGCCTCGGGCTTTTTTGAATCCGATGGTACATCGGGTCTTCGATGCCAATGGTACATTATGCTTTTTGTTGAGAGCTGATGGTACATCGGTCTGCTAGTGGTACACTGGGCTTTCCATGCCGAGCTGGCCTCGGGCCTTTTTGAATTCGATGGTACATCGGGTCTTTGATGCCAATGGTACATTGGGCTTTCCATGCCGAGCTGGCCTCAGGCTTTTTTGAATCTGATGGTACATCGGGTCTTCGATGCCAATGGTACATTGAGCTTTTTGTTGAGAGCCGATGGTACATCGGTATGCTAGTGGTACACTAGGCTTTTCATGCCGAGCTGGCCTCGGGCTTTTTGAATCCGATGGTATATCGGGTCTTCGATACCAATGGTACATTGGGCTTTTTATTGAGAGCCGATGGTACATCGGTCTGCCAGTGGTACACTAAGCTTTCCATGCCGAGCTGGCCTCGGGCTTTTTTGAATCCGATGGTACATCGGGTCTTCGATGCCAATGGTACATTGGGCTTTTTGTTGAGAGCCGAGATGCTTGAACTCATATTTATTAATAGTGACCCAAGAGCCCAAAAGAGTGCAAACATAAAATTTAGCATAAGGAGAGGGCACACTATTGATAATACCGACGGAGGTTGTTGGCATTCCACGTCCGCAGGAGTGGCTTTCCGTTCAGCTCTTCAATTTTGTATGCTCCATGGCGGAGTGCCTCGGTGACTCGGTAGGGCCCCTCCCAGTTTGGTGCTAGTTTGCCTCCCTCTATCGGCTTTGAGACTTCGGCCCGCCGGAGGACTAGATCTCACGGTAAGAAGGTTCTAAGGCGAATACGAGCGTTGTAATACCTGGCTGTCCGCTATCGGTAGGCTGCCATCCGGAGTCGCGCCCGGTCCCGCACCTCCTCCATCAGGTCGAGGTTGGCCCGCAACTGGTTGGGGTTGTCTTTCTCGTTGTAGGCTTCCACTCTAGGGCTCAGGGCGCCGATCTCCACAGGAATGACGACCTCGGATCCAAAGACGAGGCTGAAGGGGGTCTCTCCGATGGGGACTCATGGCATTGTGTGGTAGGCCCATAGCACGTTAGGAAGTTCCTCTACTCAGCGCCCTTTGTAGTCATCTAGCTGGGCTCTTAGTCCTTGGAGGATAATGCGGTTGGTCACCTCGGCCGCACCATTGGTCTGAGGGTGGCCTACCGAGGTGAATCGCTGAAGGATGCCTAGCTCGGCGTAGAATCCTCGGAAGGATGCATTGTCGAACTGCCAGCCGTTGTCGGTGACCAGGATATGTGGGAGCCCGAACCGACATATTATAGACTTCCAAAAGAAAGACCTCACCTTAATCTTAGTGATCTTGGCAAGCGCCTTAGCCTCGATCCATTTGGTGAAGTGGTCGACAGCCACCAGCAGGAACTTACGCTGGCCGGAGGCAGGAGGGAACGGCCCTAAGATGTCCATCTCCCACTGGGCGAAAGGCCAAGGTGCCGCCAGGGGGGTCAGCTAAGATGTCAGCTGCCGCTAGATGTTGGCATGGCGCTGGCAGCTATCATACTTCTTGACAAGCTCGACCGCGTCCTCCCTCATAGTCAGCCAATAATACCCCGACCACAGGCCTTGTACACCAGGGCTCTGCCCCTTAGATGACTCCCACATATGCCTTCATGGATTTCTTGCATGATGTAGTCAGCTTCAATAGGCCCGACACACTTGAGAACTGGGTATGAGAACGATCTTCGGTAGAGCTTCCCGTCCATCATCAGGAACCTCGGGGCCGTTGCCTGAGCAGTTTGGCCTCAGCCGGGTCTTTAGGGAGGGTGCCATCGGTCAAGTATCGAATGTAGGCATCCACCCAAGAGGGTCCCTGCTCGATCGGCAGTGCTTCCTCCACTGTTGTTTCAATGCTCGGGACTTGCAGATGCTCCATGTATGTCCTTCCCAAGGTCCCATCGGCCGAAGTGGCCAAGCGGGACAATGCATCAGCCCTGGCATTCTCCGTCTGGGGGATGTAGCTGACGCAGAAATATGAAAACCAAGAGGCTTGGGACTGCACCTTACTCAGGTAATGAGACATGATTGGGTCTCTGGCCTCATACTCCCCGATGACCTACCCATAGACCAGCTGGGAGTCCGTGAAGGCCCTCATATGCTCCGCAGCGAGCTCCTTGGCTAGCTTCATCCCTGCCAGCAAGGCTTCATACTCCGCTTGGTTGTTGGTGGCCGGGAATAGAAACCGAAGGGCATACTCCACAACCTCCCCCTCGAGGCTTGCAATAATAAGTCCAGCTCTACTCCCTTGAGAATTTACTGCTCCATCCATATGAAGGATCCAGTCTTCCTTCCCCACTCCCTCGGCCATAGGGGACTCCATGAGCGCCTCCGAGTGCAACTCCTCCGAATGCTCCTCTGCCCAAGTGCACTCGATCAGAAAGTCGGCTAACACCTGGGACTTCATTGCAGGCCTTGACTGAATGGATAAATCAAACTCCCCCAACTTGATGGCCCATTTGGCCAGCCGACCGGAAGTGTTAGGACGGGACAAGATAGTCCGAAGTGGTTGGTCCGTGAGCACCGCGATTGGATGAGCTTGGAAATAGGGTCGGAAGGCTGAGACCACCAGGGCGAAGATGATCTTCTCGGTCTTAAAGTATCTCATCTCGGCGTCATGGAGCACTTTGCTGGTGTAGTAGACCGGCTTCTACACCCCATCGGCATCCATACGGACAAGCACAGAGCTGACGGCCTCAGGGGAGGCTGCAAGATACAAAAAGAGTTCCTTCCCGCCCCTCAGCTTGGACAGCAGCGGAGAAGTGGATAGAAATTTCTTCAGCTCCTCGAAAGCTTCTTGATACTCCTTCATCCACTCAAAGCTGTTGACTTTGCGCAGCGCCTTAAAGAAAGGCAGACACCTTTCCGCCAACCTTGACATGAAGCGACTCAAGGCTGCCACCCTCACCGTCAGACGTTGCACCTCCCTCTTATTAGCTGGGGGCCTCATATCCAAGATGGCTCAGATTTTATCTGGGTTGGCTTCAATTCCTCGTTGCGTCACCATGAAGCCCATGAACTTGCCTATCGTAACTCCAAAGGCGCACTTACGGGGGTTCAGCCTCATTCGGTACTGGCGCAGGTTGGCGAAGGTCTCCGCAAGGTTGTCAACATGGTCTATGGCGTGGGTGCTCTTGGTCAGCATGTCATCCACGTACACCTCCATGTTGTGCCCGATCTGGTCCTCGAAGACCTTGTTCATCAACCTCTGGTAGGTGGCTCCCGCATTCTTCAATCTGAACGGCATCACCTTATAGCAGTAAATTCCTTTCTCGATGACGAAGGAGGTCATCTCTTCATCAGCCGGGTTCATCGTGATCTAGTTGTATCCTGAGAAGGCATCCATAAAGCTGAGTGTCTCATGGCCTGCTATGGCGTCCACCAGCTAGTCGATCTGAGGCAGCGGGAAGCTATCATTGGGGCACGCCTTGTTGAGGTCGGTGAAGTCCACACACATCCTCTAACTCCCACTGGCCTTGCGGATCATTACAACATTCGCCAGCCAGTCGGGGTAGTGCACCTCACGAATGTGTCCGGCCGTCGTCAGCTTGTGCACCTCTTTGTCTACGGCCTTCTGTCTGTATGAAGCAAAGCTCCTCTTCTTCTGCCGAACGGGTCGGCACTCCGACTTGATGTTGAGTTGGTGGGTAATCACCTCCTCCGGGATGCTTGGCATATCGGATGCTGACCAGGCAAAGATATCAGCATTGGCTCGTAGGAAAGCAAGGAGTTGTCACGGGCCCCCTCCAAAAGTAGGGCCCCAATCTGGATGGTCTGCATCGGGTCCTCCCCAGGGGGAAGGACAGCAGATGCTCGGATGGTTCTCCCCTCCTCTCCGGGTCTCGGGGGTCCAGCGCTTCTGGTGCAGGTATGGATACTGCCCCTTGAGGGCTGGGGGCCATGTGGTAGCACAGTGGTGGCTGGTTCTGCTCCCCCCACATCTCTCCGACCCCCTTTCTAGTGGGGAACCTCACTAGGAGCCTCTTGGTGGAGATAACGGCATCCAAGAGGTTAAGCCTGGGCCTTCCGAGTATGGCATTGTAGGTGAGAGGCACCCGGACCACCAGGAAGCTCATGAAAACTATACTTTGGCATGGGGCCATGCCAGCCATGACAGGAAGAGTGATCTCCCCATCGACCTTCATGGAATCTCCGATGAACCCCATCAGGGGCTTGGTGACAGGCCGAAGCAGGTCGGGTGTTAGGTTCATGCGAACAAAAGCATCATAATTTAAAACATCCACCGAGCTTCCACTATCGACCAGAATTCTTTTTACATGGTGCTTAGCTATCGTCATAGACACAACGACGCTATCATCATTATTATTGACCACCCCCTCATGTCCCTTTTAGAAAAAGGGATTACAGAATCTAACTCTCCCTCCCCCTTGGCCTCTTAGGTGGGCCACCTGCCCTCCAGGAAATCATCATCACCGTCTTCTCGGTTGGAGTATTGTCGATCATCGGTGGCGGAGGCGCTGATGGGCCAGGAGCTCTCAGGTTGTTACTCTAGACGAACTTCCCCAGGTGGCCACACTGGATAAGGTCCTCTATCGCCTTCTTCAGCTGGCAACAGTCGTCGGTGTCGTGGCCATGGTTCCGATGGTAGTGGCAATAGAGGTTCTTGTTGCGAGGGATTTTTGGATTCATTGGAGGAGGGTGCTGAAGATAGGGCTTGCTCTCGATCTCGAGCAGGATGTGCGATATTGGGGTGAGCAAAGGGGTGTAGGGCTCCTCCCTCGGTGTAGGAGCTCGAGGATGGTTATCTGGTCGATGGAAGGGCTCGGGCCTTATGGGTCGAACTTCAGCAGGCTCTGGATGGGCCAGCTTCTTGGTGATGCTTCCGCTAGCCTCGCACCGAAAGGAGTCAGCCTCGTCAGCGCGGATGTACTTCTGGGCCCGGCTCAAGAGCTCAGCGTAGGAGCCGGACAACTTTTTGTTGAGGGAGTACGCGAAGCGAGAGGGACGAAGCCTTCGCTTCAAGGCCAAGGTGGCCACCGAATCCTCGAGGTTGTAGACCTCCAAGGCTGCCTCCTTAAACCAAGCGACGTAGTCCCGCAAGGACTCACCACTCTTTTGCTGGACTGAGAAGAGACTGTCTGCCACCCTTGGAATCTTCCGACAGACATCAAAATGGGCCAGGAAGGCCCTCTCCAGTTGGCGGAAGGAGTCGATACACTGCGGCGGCAGGCGGGAGTACCAAGCTCGAGCAGCTTTCTTCAAAGTGGCGGGGAAGGCGATGCATAGGAGCGAATCAGTTGCCCCCTGGACCTGCATGAGGACCTTGTAACTTTCTAAATGGTCCAGGGGTCCGTGTTCCCGTCATACGGGTCCAGCTGAGGAAGGCAGAACCGGGTTGAGATTGGCTCCTCTATGATCCGACAGGACAGTGGTGGCCGGCTATCATAGTCCGCCTCTGGCTGGTTGGTGATCTGGTGGCTGAGCTCTTCCAACCACTGGTTGTACTCGTCGAGCCGACACTCAGCTCGGCAGGCTATTCTGCCATCAAAGGACCCCTACCTCGAGGATTCTGAGGAGGGGAAGAGTGGCGACGATGCTAACGAAGGCGCTCCACCTCCTTCCCATGCCGCCACTTGGGAGATGCACTGGCATGGCGAGAGGTGACCGGGGCCTCTTGGAGGTTTTCCGGCGGTGAGGCTTGGGCGAAGCGCGGTGGTGTGAGCTTCTCGGATGGGATATCTCCTCCGAAAAGAGTGTTGGCTGGGTTGGATCACCCCTGGTACTAACGGGAGAGGCTCCGGGTGCTGAGGAGCCGCCGCTTGATGCTGCAGGTGTCGCCAAAGATTGGACTTGTGTGGCAAGAGCAGCAAGCCGGTCTTTTTGAAGCTGCTGTGGTGGTGCAGGGACGTCGGCTAGGGTAGCTGAGGGGCCAACCGCCAGCGGATCAACCCCTTGATGCTGCCCCCCAGCATGACTGGCGGAGACCTCTCGTGCACGGGTCGTCACCATTGCAGAAGAAAGCTCGGGGAAAGAGAAGTGGTCGATGATAGGTTCGAAGCTTTTTCCTTCTTCCCCCCTTCCTGGCGCGCCAATCTGTTGACACCGAGTCACCTTCCTTGAACGCCAGGGAAACTGAGATCCTCCTTGCTGGACTCCTGCAAGAAAAGTCCCCGGAGACCGGATGTTTCGGTGGGGACCCTCCGACGCTCAAGTCAGTCACTCGGGAACAGACAAGAGTTAGCTAGCAGAAGAAAGCTAGAGAGTTAGGGTTCAGGATCCTTCCCTTGCCGTAAGCATGGGCCTTTATACCTGCTCAAAGATCTCTCTCTCATGCTTCCAGAAGGTTCATGATTTCGAGGTACTGCTATCCAATAACGGACAAAAAGGAAAGGTGGATAGTGATGGATCGTGGGCGTGTCAGAGGTGTCCTGTCTCATTTGCCACCTGCCAGTACGACATTACGGGTGTCGGGTGGCTACGGTTACACCAGGCGCACGCTGTTATGAGGTATGGCCATATGCAGCCGTAGGCGAGCATTGGATCGTACTCCATAATGGGATATGGTCATACGTAGTTGTAGGTGAGTGGTGGACCACATGTCGTAACGGGGTATGGCCACGTACTGTTACGGATGCGTGGTGGGCCATACATCTTAATGGGGCATGGCGATGTACTGTAGCAGGCGAGTAGTGGGCCATGTGGGCGTGCCAGGTGGCTCGTAGCTATAAGCTACTGGTCCCAAGGGCCAGACCATGGTGGAAGCTCAAGGCCGAGGTTGAAAAGCTCGAGGCTGAAGGAGGCTGAAGCGGGCTTCGGAGGTTGAATGATGCGAAGCGGGATTCGGAGGTTGAATGATGTCCCGAAGGCCGAAGCGGGCTTCGGAGGCCGAATGATGCCTCGGAGGCCGAAGTGGGACACCGTTAGTCTCCTTTACCGTTAACCTTGACGGTGCTGAATCAGCCATATCAGGTCTGAATGAGGCCAGCCTAAATCTTCTCTTAGATGAGATGTGAGTCAATTTCACCATATTTGGTACACTTATGAAAATCTAGATGGGTAGCAATATGTAAAGTAGCTTGATCATTGCATTGAAGATGAGCAGGCAAACAAAGGGTTATACTAAGATCATTCCAAGGAAAAATGAGCCATTAAATTTTATAGGTTGAGAATGAATTACTATTCTTGCAATAGTCAAGTAGCCTACACATATTAATATGGATATAGAGGTTGAGAATATGACTAATATTATTGCTAGTGATAGAACTTGAGATGTAGCTAAATTTCTTTTATCTTTTCTGCTGAGATGATAGATGACTCAAAGTATTTCTTTGTTTAAGGAATCTTGAGTCTGATTAGCTCTTTCAGAGAAAGAATATAACTAAAAGCTAGAGGGTATTGTAATCACATAATTTATATCCATATTGTCCAAAAGGATATCCTTAAAAAACATAAGCTTTTGCTTTAGGTGCAAATTTATTATGATAAAGATGACCAATTGAAGCATAAAATAGATACTCTCAAGCTTTTAAATAATGATTTCTTTAAAACATGTTTATGAGTGAAGGGGTGAAATTATTTACAAGTGATGAAGATAATCAATTGATTAAATATATGTTAGTCAAGACATACTTCTCAAAAAGTTTAGGACAGCCCGGCTTTGTTGAAAACATAAAGCATGCGTCACCTTCAAAATGTGTCTATATTTACATTCCAATGTATTATTTATTGATAAGTGGATATATGATTATAAATAAGATTATAACGATGGCGAAACAAAAGAGCATGCAAAGCCTTACGATTCAATTTTGTAGAAAAATTTGCTCGATTTGGTCTGCAACAGAGTTGATACCAGAAGGTTGCAGATATCCTTCATAGTTTCCATTAGATTGGGACCCTCCTTATTTATATTAGCTAAGTTCCAAGCTTGTGAGTAGTGCCAACATACTACAACGGCATGATAACATTTGTTCACATTTAAGCATGTTCTTCATTAATTTTATTTAAAGCAATCCTGCTGGATAGCTTTTATTTTGTGTGACAACTTTATAATTGTAGTAACTCATTTTGTATTTTTTGATCACCTAAAATTGACCATTTTCGTTAATACGAGTGTCACCCCTAGCTTTTATATTTTGAAGGGCTGACCAAAACATACTCTATGAATCACACATCAAGCAACAACATATCCTGGGTATTTTATTAGATGGACGTTGTGCAAAACCTCAAGGTGATGAGAATAATCTTGGTAGCAAGTTAGTTTATAATTAATGAAGCCAGAACATAAGAGTTAGATCAAGTGACTGACTGCAGAACAGAGAAGCAAGAGCTAAAATATTCAGCAACCGGTTCATGGCTAAATGAACATAAACTTTATTTTTGAAGGTCATGCACAAAAGATAAGGGCAAGCCAACTAACATGACCAATTTCATATCGACAACGAAATTTAGAAACATGGTGCCTTACTCTATTATGATCATCATTCTACTAATTTATGCTGACGAGAATCCTATCATAGCCGTTGTTATTTCCAATTCTTAGTGAAGTTTCATTTTCAATCGATGTAGGCGAATTGATTAGAATTTCGAACATCATTTTGTTAGGTGCACTTAGAGATTTCAGATGTCATTGATTAAGACTCAAGATACATGTCATATTAAAATAACTTTTCGATGCACTTTGAACCTAATGTTGAATATCAAAGGCACTAATGAAGCAAGGAGACCAAGTCCCTGTAACCAATTGTTATCTACAACAAAAGCTATCACTGAGGAAAGCAGGAAAACCCTGCCCTTTTTCTTTCAACACAACACATCCAATCCCAATCTATGATTGAGAAATTACATCAAGTAGAATTGCACCCATGAACCATTGATTAAGCATAGCACTAACAAACTTTGCAGTCCTCAAAGCAAAGGTGACAGGCATATCATTTCATAATTAAGCGCAAAGAGAATAATTAAAAAAAAAAGTATTGGTCATTCATTGCAGGATTAAAGAGAATCAAACTTTTTTCATCATATGTGCCATCAGCACTGTGAACGGCCCGATTTCCTCCAATCTGGGTCCATCTGATCAACCATCAACGGCCATCCAGCTGCCAATCATGCTCCCTTCGATGCGTCGATGCCCGTATATCTGCTGTCGATCGTACATCAGCAGATGGGCGGCTCTGATGCACGACAATTCCAGGGACACAAATGAAGACAGAGAGAGCTGAGACCATCGTCCTTTTTGTACCATCTCGCATCAACCGTCCATCCTGACAAAGCATGATCCAACGGCTGACCTACGTCCACCTCACACACAAGGCACCATCCCATTTCGGAAACGCTACGGTCACTGACTTCGTTGTCTCCCCAAGCAAAGCAGGACCGAAAAGATAGTGCGGTAACCACGACGAAGAGTGACCAGACCCCACCCTAGTTGTCCGATTTTCTCATTTCCCATAATACCCCCATGCCGTCACCGTTTCACAAAGGCAAAATTATTCGCTCCAAATCAGCAAATTGTTATCCCACGGAGGGTAAATATGTTATTTAACCTAAGAATTTTTAATAATCGCATGATCGAACCGCACCGCCTCTCTCTCCACCCCTCCTCCCCGCTAACCCCAAAGCTGACCGCATAAAACATGGGGGATATAAAGATTATATACAGCAGCTCTATTGTATATATTTAGTTTCATATTTTTTTTATTTTTATCCAGAATTAAGCATACATTTCATACATTTTTTTAATCCAAAAAATCTATAAAGATCAGTCTGAGAAATAAGGGAATATAAATGTGAATCTCGAGAGCATATAAAGATCAGTTACATGATAACATGCTATAAAGATCGGTTTGAGGAATAAGGGAATGTGAATCTCTATTTTGAAGGAACTGAGGGCGGAGTACAAGCGATGGATCGCGAAGTGTGGTCTGACGAGAGGGGGCAGAGACGTGTAACAATGATTTTTCGACCGAAGGAAGTAACGGAGAGAGTAAAGGGAGGGAGGCAAATGAATAAGTCTCGAGTGTTTTAGCCCCCGAGCATTTAAGAAGTCCTCGATCGTTCTGGTCGAGTGACTTTTAAGAAAATCGTCACTTGAAGTGGCGATTTCAGAATGAAATCGACATTTGAAGTGGTGATTTCAATCTAAATAAAATCGCCACTCTAAGTGGTGATTTCTGCTTAAAATCGCCACTTCAGTGGTGATTTCTACTCGTCCCGTCAGCAGCCCTGCTGATGAGGGTGGGACGTGGACGTGGAAGTGGAAAATGCAATTCGTTTTCCACTTTAACACCTCTCCTGCAATATGTTTGGTTTCCATCCCCTTTTTTAAAAACCGGTGCCAAAGGCACCGGTTTGAAAAACTGCTCGAGAAAGGAACCTATCAGCTCTTATTACATCGATGCCCTCCCCCCATCTTCCGTTACCTCTCTCTCTCTCTCACACACACACACACACTCTCTCTCTTCCGTGAATTCCAAGATAAAGCAAAAAAAACCTAATCTCTGTCTAAAATTTGGGTGAAGGAATTTGGAAGGAAAAGGAGGCGAGAGAAGGGAGAAAAATATGAAGGATACGTATTTAGAAACTATGGAAGAGCACGATAAAGAGACATAATAGATCTAGTGAAACAATTACTGTCATTGATTCTTTAACAGAAGCAATCTTACAAGGAGCCATTGTAAGAATTCTTGATTTAGGACTTTATTAACATAAAGATCTATCTCTCAATCTAAGGCCATCCAAACACTCCTTATGAAAATCCATAAATTTTTTTTGTCATTGAAATTTATTCCATTTCTTATTATTATCACTACTACGAATCTTCCACGTTTTACCCTCAAAACTTTGAGTATTCATACCCAAGATCAGTCCTAAAGATTAATGGGATCTATCCCCTTCAAAACCTGAACATTAATTGTCTTAGAATTTAATATCTTACATCCTTCTTAAATAATTTATCGTAACACATTATGTAGTCAACTAATTCATTAAAAAAATAATATCTAATCAATCATCTTTAAACCAGTAGATTAACCATCAGTTTAGAACATGCAATTCAATAATGCAAGTTCTACTAAAAATCTACTATATATACACACATTCACACTCAAATTCAAATTTAATGATTCCATATTCATTATAATAGATCAAAATATGGATACTTCGATGCTATAGTCATATTAGCCTCAATTGCAACTATTAACTACTGCACTAATTCCATATATTCAGCTATTTTAGATTGCATTTCTAATTAAAGTCTCATCTACCCACACTCTCTTATGCTCTGTTTGGATGGAGAGAAAAGTGGGAGGAAAGAAAACTGGAAGGAAAGAAAAGTGGGAGGAAAGAAAATTAAAGAGAAATATTTTCTCTTCTTCTGTTTGGATGAGTGAGAGGAAAACAGAGAGGAGAGAAAAGTTGATAATTTACAATGACAATAATCCTTATTATAGATGATTAAAAAATGTATCGGTTATTTTTTGGAAGGGTCAATATTGGAATGAAAAAAAAGAAAGAGCACTTTTGAGTTTTCTCTCCGGAATCTCTCCGGTTTTGGAGAGAAAACTTTTATATGGGGCCCACCACTTTTTTCTCTCTATTTTCTCCTCTAGTTTCTTTCCTCCTGACTTTTCTCTCCATCCAAACAAGATAAATTTCATTTTCTCTCCTATTTCCCTCCTAGTTTTCTTTCCTCCCTAGTTTTCTCTCCATCCAACAGAGGGTTAGAGTTTGAAATCTAACTCTGATACCACTATAATTGTCATGCCCCGAATCCAAAGATGGATCCAGGAAGTGGCAACCCGCCGTATATTAAACATGCAAAACATTCATAACAGAAATGATTATCAATCAAAAGTCAATTACTATTATGCCATCAAAAGTACCAACATTCGTATTATAAATTTCAAATAAAAGATGTCCAAGATACAAGAAAATATAATTATTTATTTAAGTTAGGCTGACAGAAACTTCAATCTAATCACGTCCTTCATTATTTCTTTGGCTCTGAAAATGTCAACAAGAGTTTAATGAGTTTACGCTCAATAAGTAAGCTTAACATAAAAATATATCATATAACTTTAAAAATATAACATGTCTTGATTTACTTACCTCCATATGTCAAAACTTAATATCATCTTACTATTTGATATTACTTATATTCTTAAAATTTATTGAAATCACAATGCATATCATGACTCAAGATTTCGGTTCTAAGTTTTCAAATCATAATATTGTATTTAATTTTATTACAAATACACCACAGTTATAACTATGTCAACATATATCCCTATGATACGGCCAGAACAGAACATCACATACAATCCCTATGGATGAGGGCCAGAACAGAATACCATATATAATCCCTATGGGTAAAGGCTAGAATAGAACACTACATATAATCTCTATATGTGAGGGCTAGAACAGAACACCACATATATGGTGTATCCTCCACATATATCCCCTATGAAGGTGGGTTTCGTATCAGAAATCATATCACATAATCACATCATAGTGGACCGCGGGTAACATATTTTCTTTTCAGAACTTATTTTTCTTTGTTATGCAAATGTTAACCATAAAATTCTTTAGGTTAACCTAACATATGAACATATTCATATCGTATCCTCTATATTAATAATATTAAAATCTAATATTTTTACTAATTTATGATTTGAACATGTATAATAACTATTTATTTTACATAAGCAATATTAATTTATTATTATATTATTTTCATATGTATTATTATTTCTACTACCATTGCTATCATTATTTATTTATTTATGATTTTGATTAATTTATTTAGTTTATTAATTATATAAAATTTATCTAAAATCCAAAAATATCATTATCAAACTTTTAGATGAATAAAATTATGTATCAAAAATTATTTGCATGATAGTAGCAGATACAAAATCATATATGTACAAATTTTATTTAAAAATTACATAATTCAATAATTTATTACATTACTTATGATAAATGACTTACTTACCTTCTTTCGCTAATCCATTAGTCCAAATCTACTGTTTAGGTTTCTGACACCTACAACATAATATTTAAATTTTTTTTTTATTTTTAAAAGCTATGATGCCAAGATAAATTCAATCATTCTACCAAGTCTAATCTTGAACCCAACTTGTAGCTTAATTGTTTCAACGTGTAACTACCCAAATAGGGAAACAAAAATTTCTTCACAAGCTAGAATTATTCCAGATTCAAACTTTATATCCTAACACATTGGGCCATCTCAAATTTGAGCTTCAACAATTGGGTTCAACTAGGCTCAAAGAGCTAACTAAAGGGTTTTTTTTTTTTTTTTCCATGCGCCTATTCGCCGTTTCCATTTTTCTATTCTGGACCAATGCTCACCAGCGGTGTAAAGTCGCCACCAACGGCGACTACTCTTCTCTCTGTCTCTTCCTTTCTCTTTTTCTCACTTGATTCTCCCAAAGAAAATAGAGCAACTTTCCTCCCTTTTTTTTTCGACGATTGCCACAGCCAATGCCCGATCCACAAAATCTCAGGATAACTTAAGAAACAAGGAAGGGAATGGCAGGGTTACCTGCCGAAAGAAGGTTACTGGCGAGAAGAGGTCATTGCCAAAAAATTGCCTTTTGATGCTGCCAAACAAAGAAAAACCAGAAAACTCTTGCTTCAAAACTCCCATGGCGAGAGGCTATACTCGAGATGGGGAAAGAAAGCCACCTACTTGGAGTTGCCC
>UESW01001810.1:313525-351590 GCA_900491605.1 Calamus simplicifolius | reverse complement strand
AAAACCTTGATTACTCTGTCCAATCGAATCCAATGGCTCCCAAAAGGCGTGCTACCATTGGTGGTTCGACTGTTCCGACGAAGCGCCGTTCAAATCGGAGGCAACCTTCGTCATCTTCTTCATCTGCCACCCAAGATGACTCTCCACCCTCACCATCTTCTCCAAAAGTCGACCAATTAGCTGGTAAGGCCATTACAACCGGAAGGAAAGTCGATTTCAACTTCTTTATTTCCGAAGGCTTTGCTATTGGGCGATTGTTGCAAGAAATGGGATGGGAGAAGGTCTGCTCTTTGGATATTCCTACCTACCCCGCCCTAGTAAGAGAGTTTATAATGATTTAAGTAGAGGAGAGGGAGGATTAGTAAGTGTTGTAAGAGGAACAAAGTAGTCATCACAGCCGAATTCTTGGTAATTTATTGGAAATGCCTACTGTTGGACTTATTGAATATCATCATGAAGATAGAGGAGGAGCTCTATCAAGGATGTTAGGAAGAGAAGTCTGAGTTTGAGGAAATTTTAGCAAATCAACTTAATTTGAACTCAGACTGCTTCACAATATCTGTGGAAGGATTCTTTTTCCTAAAATCGGAAGGTTTGAGTATGTCTCGGAGCGAGACGTTTTATTAATGGACTGCATACTCACTGGTAGACCCTTAAATCTTGCTGAGATGATGATAGGCTATATGGCGGAGGCAGCTACTAAGAAAAGATCTACATTGCCATATGGTATGGTTTTAACTTTAGTTTTCAGAAGCCAAGGTGTTCTTATAATGGACAATGAGCCACTAAGGAAGTTAAGACATACAGATTATTATAGTGTCTCTACTATTCACCGAATGGGCTTTAGAAAAGAAATGGAAACTGGATTAAAAGAGGACATGAGGCCAGAGCTGAGGAGGTTAGAGTTGAGGAAGTCAGAGGAGAAGACATTCCTGAACCATCTGCTGGACCATCTTCTGCTGGACCTTCTGCTGGACCTCTACTGGACCACCTGCTGGACCCTCAGAAGCTGGACCAAGCTCTCAACTTCCACATCAGTCAGCAATGGCATCAGAAAGATTTTCTGAGGAGCAAATTGGTCAGCTCAGGGCTTTACTTGCTGAGTATGACAGTGTAGAACAAATGATATGTGTAAATTAAGAGAGAGTTCAATCAACTAAAAGATGAGATTAATTCAAGACTCGACATGATTTCTTTTTCACTTAGCAATTCTGTCGAATCCTTTAGTGCTGATCTTCATAGTATTTTTGAAAGGATGGAAGGGATTGCTGACGGTTCTGGAAAGTATCTTCATGCTACAAGTCAACTAAAGAAAGATATTGACCTTGCCGTTTCTCAGATTGAAGCATGTCTTGAAAGCTTTAAGAAAACCCAAAAAGATGATGTTATGGAGATGATCGGACATCTAAAGAAAATAGTGTACAAGCATATTTGATCCTAGGTTGTATCTTAGGATTTCTTGTTTTCTTTCTTAGCATGTATATAGGATTTACATACTTTTTTTAATACATGTAATAGATCTTGCTTTGGAGTACAAATGGTTGAATGAATATTACACTTTTATTACAAATTTGTCTTTGATTGAATGTCAATGAATGTCAATCTTTATTTTCGAACCAACATCCTCGCTTTGATAACATTCCTTATTTGCTTTTAAAACTCACCTTATTGTTGATAACAAAAAAGGGGGAGATGAGTGTGTGTATATGCATAAATTACTAAAAGCCATTGAGTTTATTAAAGGATGTAATGAGTTTATGAAATGAGCAACAAATTTATTTTGAACAATCAATGAAATGCTCAAGTTTAACTTTAATCAATTTTGAAAGTGACTTTAAGCTCAATATTCAAACTTTCAAAAGAATGTTTAATTCATGTTTTATTCAAAAGTTTTGGATTAGTTCTTGAATCAATTCTAAATGTTAATTTATTGATTTCAAGTCAAAACAATGAATTAAAATGAATCTGGAACGATTTTAATGTCAATCAGAAAAGTTTCTGATTTTTGATACGTTCCGGAGCCGACTCCTGAGTTTCAGAGTCGACTCCTCAGTGTACAGAAATGTGCATCTGTGTCGAGTCGACCCTGAAATTGTCGAGTCGACCCCTGATTCTGTCGAGCCGACTCCTGTCTGTGCGAGTCGACTCCGCTCAACACCAGAAAGTGTTTTTTGAGCACTTCTCGAGTCGACCCCATTTCCGAGTCGACTCCCGACTTTCAGGAGCCGACACTTTTTTTGCGAGTCGACCCTAATTTTTAAATGTTTCTATTTTTGGTAATCGACTCGAGCCGACTCCCAAAGCTCGAGTCGACTCCGCAAATCTGGGCGCGATTTTTAACGATGACACATCAGCCCCAACGGTAAGATTTTTGAATAACGGCTATTTTTCCTTGTCTCTAACGGATATATTTTTGCAGATTCTATAAATAGAGGAGCTCTTTTCAAATCAAAAACCAGAGAAAATCAAAAAGAGAGAAAAGAATATCTTTTGAAAAGAGGGAAAAACAGAGCATATTGGAAAAATCATTTAGCTCAAAGAGAGTGATTCAAAAGGAGTGAAATCCAAGAGAAGTTTCGTCTGCTCCTTCTCATCAATCCACAAGAGTCAAAAGAAAATCCAAAGCATTTCAAAGGTCAAATCGGAGGATTTTCAAAAGAGAAAAAGCTTCATCTCAACTCCAAAGTCTTCAACGGTCAAGAATCTTGCTGAGGCGTGATTCAACACTTTAAGAGGAGTTAAAGAAGAAGGAAGAAAGCCCAAGCCACTACCATCTGCAATACATCAGGCTTTTCTAACCTTTTATTATTTTGTACTTCATTTGTATATTTGCTCAAGGGGAGCATTTCATTGTTCAAACACTTTTATTCTATTGTTTGCTGATTCAATCAGTGGATTGAATCAGTGGAGGTTGGTATACCTCGTTGCAAGCCGGAGTGCTTGTGTTGGGTTAGTTGTGAGCCCTGAAAAACAACGTGTAGGGTTTTGTGCTGGTAAGCCGAGTTAAAACCAGCTGGGTTCGTTGTGCACCCGGTAAAACAACAAGTTTGAGTTGTGAGCTTGGAAAACAACTCGGCTGTAATCTAGAGAGATTATAGTGTGGACCCAAGTGAATCTTGGGAGTGGACGTAGGTGTTGGTTGCACCGAACCACTATAAAATTATCTTGTGTTTGCCGTGCTATTTTTTTCTCTCTCTATCTCTCTTTATTAATTGCTTGTGCATTGCTTATTAGTTAATTTCACTCACTTGCACATCTTGCTAACTAATCAATTTAAAGTTAAAAAGTCTTAAATTTTTAAGAACCCAATGATCAATCATGAAGGAAAATCAAGTTCTGGTTTGAATCTGTCAATGGTTAAGAATCTTTGCAATTCCAGTCTCTAAGCTCGAATTTCAATGCATGTTTTTGTCATCATCGCCCAATTGAGCAAAACGAGTATAACATTTATGTTACTAATGATTTTGATTAAGTCTTTCAGTTTATAAGTCTAATTCATGATCAAAATCAAGAAGAAAAATCAAGTTCTGGTTGAATCTAATGTCAAGGTAAGACTGCAGACATTAGAGTCGACACATGGAATCGCAGAGCTGACTCCGAAAACGGCACAACTTAGAGTCGACTCCGGGACTGTGAGAGCCGACTCTATCAGAAACAACAGAACGTTGGATTTTCAGGCCACGACTTAGAGTCGACTCCCAGACTGCTAGAGTCGACTCCAGAAGAATTTTGTGTCGACCCCAGAAAAGTCAGAGACGACTCCAGATCGAGCGGATTAAATTATTTCGAGTTAGAGCCGACTCCAGAAAAGCCAGAGCCGACTCCAGAATGTCAGACACGGCTCCAGAACTGTCAGAACGACTCTAAACTTTAACTTTATCAATTTTAATCCCAACGGCTATTGTTATTTATGGATCTAATCCTTTTTCACTTGCTTCTAACGGATAGTTTTGCACTATTTGGATTAATCGAATCTATAAGAAGAGGGTGATTGCATCCCAAAGAAAAGAAGAGAAAATCAAGAAAGAGGCAAAAAGAAAAGAATAGAGAAAATCCTTGAGATCCATCAGAAAAGAAAAGAGGGAAAACCTGTAAGGAAAGATCATACTCATTCCCCAAGAGAAAGAGATTCCAAGCCTTTGCTGTTCTACTTAGAAGAAATCTCAAAAGAAGGGAGAAGCCCTAGTTTTTCAATCTTCTGAACCTCAAGAGCATATCCAAAGGAAGATCCATTCAAAGGAAGAGAAGGAAGAAGCCACCAAGATCTTCGAATCAGGCTTTGGTTCCTAATCTCTATTTATTGTTTCATTATTGTATATTTGCTCATTGAAGGAGCAGTTTGCTTTTGTAAACTCATTACATTGTTTGCTGGGTCAATCTGGTGATTGATTCAGTTGAGGCAGTTAGCCTTGTGCAAGCATTTGCTTGTGGTTTTAGGTTTTGTGCTGGTGAGCCTTGAAAACCAGCTGGGTTCGTTGTGCGCCCGGGAAAACAACAAGTTTGAGTTGTGAGCTTGCAAAACAACTCTGCTGTAATCAGTTTGATTATAGTGTGGACCCAAGAGGTACTTGGGAGTGGACGTAGGTGTAGGTACACCGAACCACTATAAAATCTATTGTGTTTGCCGTGATTGTCTCTTTATCTTCAACTCTTCATTATAGTTGCTTAGTTTTAAATCTGTGAATCTAAGTTTTTATTTCCGCTTGGGGGTTATATATTCAAAAGAGTTTAATTTTTGAAAAACCCAATTCACCCCCCCTCTTGGGTTGCTATCTGGACCAACAGAGAGCATGGCGCAGTCTCAGAGCCTTGCTCGACTTCATCATGAGGCCAAGGCCGGGAGGAAAATCTGGGCAGCCAAATAAGGGAGACGGAGTGTCGGGCCAAAGCCGAGGGTGGCCGGGCCTCTGCGGCCGAGGCCATGTTGGCGCTGGTCTCGACCAGATTGGAGGCCGCCGTGGCGCGGTCGGAGGAGCTGGTTCGCCATCTTCAGCATGCCGAGGGATAGGCCGAGGTGGCGCGGAATGAGGCCCTCGCCGCTGCGCAGAGAGCCGCCGCCGTGGAGAGGGCGGCGGTCGAGGCGGGCCATGAAAAGGCCAGGGCAGTGGCCCATGCTGATGAGGCCAGCGCACGTGCCAAAGAGGCCGAGGGCTGAGCCTGGGAGGCCGAGGCATGAGCCAAGGAGGCTGCGGCCAGGGCACAGCAGGCTGAGGCGCAAGCCAAGGGGGCCGAGGCCAGGGCGTAGCAAGCCGAGGCCGTGGTGGGGCAGGCCATCACCAGTTACAAGTCATCGCTGGAGTTCGAGAATGAATTCATCGAGGCCAGCCTCGATGCTTACGTTAAGGGCTTCGACATGTGCAAGGCCAAGGTGTCTGCGGCTCTTAAATCAATAGCTCCGAGCTCGAGGGGATCCAACCCGGGGAACCTGACGAAGGGCCGGTGAAGGAGGAGGAGGACGAGGGAGAGCCAGGCCCGAGTGAGCCCTAATGAGTTGTTGTTTCTTCTTCTTCTTTTTTGTAACCGGCCTCAGGCCAAATTTTGTACTTCACCTCTATTATTAATGAAGAAGAGCTTTTTGCAAAAATGTTTTTGTGCTCTATCTCGTTCGTCTCTTCCTTCCTTGGGATCAAATATTTTATTTTGCAACTAACGATAAGCCGGGCCCCGTACCAGTTAATGAGGAGGGACCTTCCTTCTGAGATGTTTTCTATTTCTGAGCATTGCACATATTGATGATGTGGCCAAATTGTAGTCTTAGGTTCGCCAATGTTTGAATGCATCTTCGAGAGATAAGCCAGCCGTGTGGAAGGCTGCTTAAGATGCCTTGGATTGTCGCAGCTATTTGAAGGGAGATTCGTCCGCGCACGGATCTTCTAAGGACTTGGAACGATCCGGGGGCAACTTCGTGCCGAGGCCGAGCGGCTCTCTGTTAGCTACGGTGTTGGCGAAGTCTTTCTGAACCACCCCGGGGGTTTATGCACCGCCCGAGGGGAGACTCGGTGGGTATGGAGTCTTTAAGGTCTTAACCGACTCGGGGGTACCTCCGTGCCGGGACCGAGTGGTGTCCCATGGGCCGCGATGCTGGCGAGCTCCTTTAGAACTGCCTCGGGGGTTTGCGTGCCACCCGAGGGGCGACTCGACGGGTACGGAGCCTTTAAGGTCTTAACCGACTCGGGGGCACCTCCGTGCTGGAGCCGAATGGTATTCCGTGGGTCGCGATAACGGCGAGCTCCTTTAGAACCACCTCGGAGGTTTGTGTGCCGCCTGAGGGACGACTCGGTGGGTACGGAGCCTTTAGGGTCTTAACTGACTCGGAGGCACCTCCATGCTGGGGCTGAGTGGTGTCTCATGGGCCGCGATGCCAGCGAGCTCCTTTATAACCACCTCGGAGGTTTGTGTGCCGCCCGAGGGGTGACTCGGCAGGTATAGCCTTTAGGGTCTTAACCGACTCGGGAGCACCTCCGTGCCGGGGCCGAGTGGTGTCCCGTGGGCCGCGATGCGAGCGAGCTCCTTAGAACCACCTCGGGGGTTTGTGTGCTGCCCGAGGGGCGACTCGGCAAGTACGGAGCCTTTAGGGTCTTAACTGATTCGGGGGCACCTTCGTGCCGGGGCCGAGTGGTGTCCCATGGGCCGCGATGCTGGCGAGCTCCTTTAGAACCACCTCGGAGGTTTGTGTGCCGTCCGAGGGATGACTCGGTGGGTACAGAGCCTTTAGGATCTTAACCGACTCGGGGGGCACCTTCGTGCCAGGGCTGAGTGGTGTCCTGTGGGCCATAATGCCGGCGAGCTCCTTTAGAACCACCTCGGAGGTTTATGTGCCGCCCGAGGGGCGATTCGGTGGGTACGGAACCTTTAGGGTTTTAACCGACTCGGGAGCACCTCCGTGCCGGGGCCGAGTGGTGTCCCATGGGCCGCGATGCCGGCGAGCTCCTTTAGAACCACCTCAGGGGTTTGTGTGCCATCCGAGGGGCAACTCGGTGGGTATGGAGCCTTTAGGGTCTTAACCGACTCGGGGGCACCTCCGTGCTGGGACCGAGTGGTGTCCCATGGGCTGCGATGCCGAAGAGCTCCTTTAGAATCACCTTAGTGGTTTGTATGCCGCCCGAGAGACGACTCGGTGGGTACAGAGCCTTTAGGGTCTTAACCGACTCGGGGGCACCTCCGTGCCGGGGCCGAGTGGTGTCCCGTGGGCCGTGATGTCGGCGAGCTCCTTTAGAACTGTCTCGGGGGTATATGTGCCGCCCGAGGGGCGACTCGGCGAGTACTACGCATTTGAGTAGGGGATAGGAGAACGACCTTCTGTATAGACGTCCGTCTACGAGGACAAATTTGGAAGCCCTCCACTTGAGTAGCCTGGTTTCATTGCTATCATCGGGGAGGGTGTCATCTATGAGATAGCGGACATAGGCATCCATCCATGTCGGCTCTTAGGCGAGCGGGAGGACTTCCTCACTGTCTTCTATGCTGGGTCTTTCTAGGTATTCGATGTAAGCGTCCCTTGTGATGCCATCGGTGGAGGTAGCCAGGCGAGAAAGGATGTCGGCCTTGGCGTTCTCACTCTGGGGAATGTAGCTGATGCTGAAATAAACTAACGGGGAGACCAAGAGCCGAACCTTGCCCAGGTATTGGGTCATAGCAGGGTCATGCGCCTCATATTCTCTGTTGATTTGTCCGGAGATGAGTTGCGAGTCGGTGAAAGTTCTGAGACGCCTTATTCCGAATTCTCGGGCCAGCCTTAATCCTGCCAGCATGGCCTCGTACTTGGCTTGATTATTGGTAGCTTCAAATAGAAACCGCAGGGCACATTCCGTTCTCTCTCCACTTGGTCTGGCAAGAATGAGGCTAGCACCGCTTCCCTGAGAGTTTGACGTGCCATCCACATGGAGGATCCAGGTCTCTCCATCGTCGCTCGGCCCAGCCTCATGCTGTTCCACTGGAGCCTCCTCGGTCGCCCCATCTGCCCAGGTGCACTCGACTAGGAAATCGGCCAGGACTTGGGACTTCAGAGCCGATTGTGCTTGGAAGGAGAGGTCGAACTCTCCCAGCTTGATGGCCCACTTGGTGAGTCGGCCTGAGGTGTCTGGACGAGCCAGGATAGCTTGTAGGGGTTGGTCTGTGAGCACCACAATGGGATGGGCTTGAAATTACGGGCAGAGATGTCGGACGAAGACAATCAGGGCGAAGATGATTTTTTCTATCTTGGAGTACCTGACCTCTGCGTCGTGGAGCACCTTGCTTACGTAATAAACAGGCCTCTGGGTCCCGTCAGCATTGAGACGCACCAAGACTGATCCAACGGCCTCTGGAGAGGCAGTGAGGTAGAGAAAAAGACTCTCTTCGTCCCTTGGCTTAGACAGAGTGGTGGGAAAGACAGAAACGCCTTTAGCCCATCGAAGGCTTTCTGACAGTCGTCCGTCCACTCGAAGCTGTTCACTTTCCGCAGGGCCTTGAAGAAGGGCAAGCACCTCTCGGATGATTTGGAGAGGAAACAACTTAAAGCCGCCACCCTCCCCGTTAGCTATTGCACGTCCTTCTTGCTGGATGGTGGCCTCATATCGAGAATGGCGCTGATTTTCTCTGGGTTTGCTTCGATCCCTCGCTGAGTCACCATAAACCCAGGAACTTGCCCGCCATAACCCTGAAGGCACACTTCTTTGGATTTAGCCTGACCTGAAAGCGAGGGAGGTTGTTGAAAGTCTCTTCTAGGTCAGAGACATGGTCAGAAGCGCGAGCGCTCTTGGTCAGCATGTCATCCACGTAGACCTCCATGTTTCGGCCCAGCTGATCTTGAAAGACCCTGTTCATCAACCTTTGATAGGTTGCCCCCGCGTTGTTGAGGCCGAAGGGCATCACTTTGTAGCAATAAATGCCTTTCTCCGTCATGAAGGAGGTGTGCTCTTCATTGCTGAGATCTATCCTTATTGGTTATATCCGGAGAAGGCATCCATAAAGCTAAGGAGCTCGTGGCCGGAGGTGGAATCCACTAGCTGGTCTATCCTCGATAGGGGGAAACTGTCTTTCGGACATGCCTTGTTGAGGTCGGTGAAGTCGATGCAGATTCTCCAGCTCTGATTTGCCTTTCGCACCATGACCATATTAGCCAACTAGCTAGGGTAATGCGCCTCTCGATATGGCCGGCGTTGAGTAGCTTGTTGACCTCCTCATCGATAGCTTTTTGCCACTCGGGAGCAAAGCTCCTCTTCCTTTGGCGACTGGATGGTGCTTTGGGTCGATATTGAGCTTGTGGGTGATTACCTCTGGAGGGATGCCGGGCATGTCAGATGCTGACCAAGCGAAAACGTCCGAGTTGGCCTGCATGAAGGTTCGGAGGCGATCACGATCTTCCGGGGAAGGAGTCTGCCGATACGCACGGTCTTTGCCAGGTCATCCCCGAGGGGAAACGTTAGGAGTTTCTCGGTCGATTCTCCTCCTTTGCTGGAATCCCTGGGGTCAAGCGCCTCTAAAGCTGGCTCGCCTCTGGGGACTTGATGCCGCATGGTAACAAGGCAAGACCGGGCTGGTCTCACCCCACATCTCACCGACTCCTCCGCTAGTGGGGAACTGCACGAGTAGACACCGGTGGAGATAACTGCATCTAAAAGATTGAGGCTGGTCGTCCTAAAATGGCATTGTACGCCAGGGGGACCCTCAGGACAAAAATTTCACGACGATGGTGCTATAGCATGGTGGCGTTCCGGCCATCACAAACAAGGATATTTCGCCCTCGATCCTCATTGAGTCTCGGTGAACCCAACTAAGGAGCCGCCATGGGCTGGAGGAGTCAACAGATAAACCCATCCTAACAAATGCATCGTAAGTGAGGATGTCAGTGAGCTGCCACTATCAACTAAAATCCTTTTTACATGGTGTTTGGCGATCGTCATGGAGACAACGACGCCTTCATTATTTACATTTTCAACAACAGCTGCCCCCTCCTCCCTGGGCCGCTTTGGGGAAGGAGTTGCCCCCCAGGGCACCATTCCGACCGTTCGCTCCGTGGGGTGTTATCGATGGCGGCCTGAACAGGCGGGGGTCCCATGAGGGCTGGCACTGGAGGTGGTGCCTTCTGGACATATTTCGAGGTAGCCCCGCTGGATGAGCTCCTCGATGGCACTCTTCAGGCTGTAGCAGCTGTCGGTGTTGTAGCCGTAATCCCGATGGAAACGGTAATAACTCTTGCGCTGGAGGACCTTTCTTCATAGGAGGAGTCGCTGGAGATAAGGCTCGCCCTCGATCTCCATAAGGATGTGAGATCGAGGGGCGAGAAGGGGCGTGATCTCGCTCTCGATAGGGATGAGGCTCCAACGCCTGTTGTCGGGTCGCGAGGCGGATCGGGCCGCCGCTGGTGAGGGGGTCCACTTGGCTCGGGTCGGGCCGGCTTTCGCTAGAGACCGGGTGGACTCTCGGCGGTGAGGTTGGCCTTATCCGCACGGATGTACTTTGGGCTCGAGAAGAAGGTCGAGTAGGAGCCGGGAGGCTTCTTGTCCAAAGAGAAGGTGAAGCGGATGAAGGAATCCTCGCTTCAGTGCTAGCGTTGCCACCGCATCATCCAGGTGATAGACTTCAAGGGCGGTGGTCTTAAACCGGGCGACGAAATCCCGGAGCGACTCCCCTTCCTTCTGTCGCACGGAGAAGAGGCTGTCGGTGACCCTTGGGATCCTTCGGTAGGTGTCGAAGTGCGCCAAGAAAGCTCTTTCTAGTTCCTGGAAAGAGTCGATGATGTGGGGAGCCAGACGGGTGTGCCAGGCAGGCGGCTTTCCTTAAGGTGGCAGGGAAAACCTTGCACAAGAGGGCGTCGTGGCTCTTGAACTTGCATCATGGCCTTGTAACTCTCGAGGTGGTCGAGAGGATCCGCCGTGCCATCGTACATATCCATCTAAGGTAAACGGAATCTGAAGGTACTGGCTCCAATATCTGGTGGGTGTAGGGAGGGCGAGTATCGAACTCCTCCTCCGGCTGGTTATTGATTCTCCTGGTAAGCTCATCCAGTCGCCGGCGGTATTCATCCAGGCGATCCTCGCGGCGATTGATTGTAGGGGTCCTTCTGAATGACTTGAGGACGAGGAAGAAGAAGAAGACGGGGAAGGATGCGAGATGAGACTTCCGCTTCGGCTCCTCCTGGCACCGCGCTCCGTGGAGGCCTACTCCGCAATCAGGGGATCGTGGCTGCTTAGGGGGCTCACGACGGGGCTCCTAGGGTAAGCCCGCAACGACCGCCTCTCTTTAGGAGAGCCTCCCCTTGTAGACTGTTGACTAGCAGGGGAGCGGTCTAATGCTGGTGGCCACGACTGCTGCTGCTGAAGTCCGTGGACCACGGCGGTGAGAGCTGAACTTGCTTAGTTAGGACTGCCAGCTGCTCGACTGGTAGCTGCCTTCGGTGGCGGACAGGTGACGGGCGGATCGGCAGCAGGGGGATTGGCCTCCTGCTACCTAACCGGCGGGGGAAGCCCCATCACAACTGATGGAAGCATCTTGAGCTCGTGTCACCACCATGGCTTGACGAAAAAGAAGAGGGAGTAAGAGTTCGTGGCTAGGTATCACAGAACCTCGCTTCCGATTCTCCTGTTGCCCCCTTCCTGGTGCGCCAATCTGATGACACCCGATCGCCGGTCTTGAACGTTGGAAAAGAGAACGGCTTAATCAGTGGATCCTCGCCGAGCTGGATGTCCTGCAAAAAGTCAAGACCGGAGGGGTACTCGGTGAGGACCCTCCGATGCTCAAGTCAGCAACCAAGATCACAGCTGAGGAAGAACTCAAGCGAGCTCTTTAGGGGCGAGAGGAGTCCGCAAAAAGGGGGATCCCTCTCTAGGTGATAGATTAACAAGCGTGTAAGTTTGCATACCTGATCCTTGAGTGGACTTACCCTTTTATAGGTGGTTGACACTACATGACCACGTGGAGTTCCGTGAGAAAGAATGTTTGTGGGGTTCGTGGGGGTTGCGTGAATCTGGACCGGTTGGTAGGTCCTGTCCCGTCGAAGAGGGAAAAACAGGTTGGTGAGCCAAGCAAGTCCCATCAGTCAGCGGAGCTAGCGGGTAGTTAGGTCGGTCCCATCAATGGGTGGCCAGTGAGTAGTTGGGCCTGGCGATGTCAGACGGTGCGGGTCAGAAGGATGGCGGCTTGAACGGTCAGGACCGTCCTGGGCCATCTCGGGAAAGTTGGGGCCGCTTTGGCTCTCTTGGGGGTGCCGAGACCGAGCGGGCCGACTAAGAAGTCGGGGCCGACTCGACTGGCCTGGAGACGCCGAGGGTCGAGCGGGACCGATTAGGGAAGTCGGGACCGACTCGGCCGACTTGAAGACGCCGGAGCCGAGCGGGGCCGACCAGGAAAGGTCGGGGCTGACTCGGCCGGCTTGGAGACGCCGGGGCCGAGCGGGGCCGACGGGAAGGTCGGAGCCGACTTGGCTGACTTGAGACATCGGAGCCGAGCAGGGCCGACCAGAAAGGTCGGAGCTGACTCGGCCGACTTGAAGATCCGAGCGGAGCCCCTTAAGCTTTTGATTTTCATGATTCCTCGTGACTACATTAGCCACATCAGTCAAGATTGAAGAGCGATAACGGTTGAGAAAAAAAAGGCGCGGACGCCTTGATAGAGATGGCAATGAAAACTAGTTATTGCCATCCTAATTCGGAATTGAAAAGTAAACGATTCACGCGTAACGTAAAGGAAGTTGAAGACTAGCACATACATAAGTTAATAAAACAATTTCTTTTTCTTTTTTTCCCCCAAAAAAAACAATATATGCGCATGTGTTCATCATGTCGACTTGATATTTCCGTCAACAGGATTATTGACAATGGTGGAGAAGATCTCTCATACTGACACTTCTCAAAGACATGGGCGAAGTCGTCCTGAAAGACAAGTCCATGGGTTGGGGCTTAAGTGGAGAGGATCCGAATTTTCGACAACCACCTTACATAATTGCCGAACTTTAGACGACCTTTACTTCCTGCTTGATCCTTTTTTGGAGTATAATTTTTTCACCTCGATGGAGGAAAAGGATCAACGCCCAATGACTCTCAACAAGGAACAAAAAGACTAATGATGGCACTGCAATTTCCGCTTCATTTCCCCACAAGTGGAAGCTAAGTATCCCAAGGACAAGGGAATTTGACTTTCGAGGACCCCTATCAAAGCGGAGGCATCTCTAGCTGCCAATTTCCGTTTACTTTAAAAGAGAATATATATATATATATATATATATATATAGACGTTAGAATCCGCGTTAAGAGATTGCAAACCTCTAGTAGAATAATCCCACAAGTCTTTTCTCAAGGCCAAGTAACGTTCCCTGTCTAGACTCTAGGAAACACGATCAACAAGTTGGGCGGCGCACCATAATGATGCAAATAAAGAGCACATCCACAGACAGCGGCCATCCAAACGGAGCTCGGCTTTTTTGAACACCGACTGATAACAACCACAGCAGTACACGGTTCTTCATCGGCCTGGAGTTACCTCTTCTAAAACGATACTGTTTAAGCAACATCATTTAACTAAAAAGAGATTACAATTAACATTTGTTTATACGTACGTCAAATTGAGATTGGCAACAGGCAGTTCACAATTCGTTCTCTCTCTCTCTCTCTTTTCGTTTTGTTTTCCCTCTTTTGAAAGTCCTGCCCACCCATCCATGTTTCAGATGCTAAAAGAACCTGCAGTTTATATATTACATGCTTGATATCCTACCAATATTATTACCTTCCTACTGCTAAGATCCCACTGCAGGCTGTGCAACTCCTTTGGCCTTGGCTGCTGCTTGGGCCGCAGCAGCAGCAGCCGCCGCCGCAGCAGATGCAGCGGAGGATGGTGTAGTTGGCACAGCAGGGGTGGTTGTCTGAGAGGGTGCCACAAACTGTTGCTGCTGAGCTCTCAACTGGGCAAGCAAATTCTTGATCTGAGCCCCAGTGAGGGTCTCGTGCTCAAGAAGAGCATCGGCGAGGGCATGCAACTCTTTATTGTGAGTCCTCAAGATAGTTTTCGCATTACTATATGCCCTTTCCAGAAAATACTTCACCTCCTCCTCAATGAGCAGCCTAGTCTCAGTGCTCATGCTCTTTCCATTGTCGTCGTAGTTGTGTGCAACAAGACCCACCTGCTTGCTCATCCCGTATTTTGTAACCATGGCTGTTGCCAGATTCGTGGCTTGCTGGAGATCTGAGGAAGCACCAGAAGTCACCTCATTCTCCCCAAATATTAGTTCTTCAGCTACCCGTCCACCCATGCAAACGTCCAGCCTAGCAAGCATTTGCTTCCGAGAGATGCTGGTCTCATCCTTTTCCGGCAACTGGGAGACCATGCCAAGGGACATCCCACGTGGCACAATCGTAGCTTTGTGGACTGGGAGGGCGCCATCAGTATGGATGGCCACAAGAGCATGTCCACCCTCATGGTAAGCTGTCAGCATTCTTGATTCATCAGAAATCACTGCTGATTTGCGTTCGCTGCCCATCATGATCCTGTCCTTCGCATATTCCAGATCAGCCATGCTCACAGCTTTGGCCCCATCCATAGCAGCCTTAAGGGCAGCAATGTTGACCAGGTTTGCAAGGTCAGCACCCGAGAATCCAGGTGTTCCCCTTGCAATGATCATTAGATCTACATCATCAGCCTTCAATACCTGCATCAAACCAGAAAAAATAAATAAATAAATAAATACATTAGCACTCTACAGATGTTATTTTCTCTTGATTTATTGGCTATTTTGATGGTATGTTGCCCAGGACAAAATGGCAAATTGGATGCCTTAAAACCTCTACATCACAAATAAAATAGCTAAAGCCCACCAAGCATGGGAAAATTGCAACCAACTCAAGAGACTGTTCAACAATAAAGAATAAAATATCTGTGAGGAACATAACCTTTGACATGTGGGATTCCATGATTTGCCTTCGACCCTCTACATCAGGATTAGGAACAACAATGTGACGATCAAAGCGTCCAGGTCTCACAAGGGCTTTGTCCAATGATTCAGGGAAGTTGGTTGCAGCGACAACAATAATCCCCTCATTCTGCTTAAAACCATCCAACTCAACGAGCAACTGATTTAGGGTCATCTTCATGTACTGTTGGTCCTTTGGGTTGCGGCTCCCACCTATTGCATCAATCTCATCTATGAAAATTATACAGGGGGATCGTTTCTTTGCTGCAGCAAAAAGATCCCTCACCCTCCTAGCTCCCACGCCAACAAACATCTCCTCAAATTCGCTGCCACTGCAGGAAAAGAAGGGAACACCAGCTTCTCCAGCAATAGCCCTTGCTAACATGGTCTTCCCCGTCCCAGGTGGGCCAACAAGCAAGACGCCTTTGGGGAGCTTGCCACCAAGGCGGGTGAAACGCTGGAACAACCAACACAATACAAATTCAAGCATCTAAGTGACAGGTCTCTTTACAGATAATTGGCTGATGCATCATAAAGCATGTACATCACACTCTAGAAGCACAAAAGAGAATTGAAGCTCTAAAAGAGGCGAGTTGTAAGGCGCTTGATAAAAATTTCCTGATCATTAGTAGGGACTTGATTAAATACCAGGAAGGGGGGAAAAAGATAGTGAAAAAATCCAATTAGGACTTGAATTAAGATAGATCATGTTTGTTTAATTGATGCATCAGATGTCGCAGTGCATCAGTTTTACAGATAATGGGCCACACCAAATGAGGGCGATGTACCAAATAAAATGACACTCCAATTGTAGCTCTAGAGGTTCTATCCAATATATGCACCAACTTCAAAACCACACTGGCCATTCATTACATGAGATTATAAATGACTAAAGGGAACTTTCTTATATTTCATTGCAGGAGTTTAAGGCACTACTAACATAAAATACCTTATTTTCATTTTGTTCCAATGGGCTAAAAACATGCTAGTCTCGTGACCAATTGCATGTGTTATGATCTATGTACTAATTTCTTGTAATAAACAAGCCAGAGAGGTATTTGCTTTTCAAAAATGCAGATAACATAATGCAATCTAACTCCCTTCAACCTTATAATTCTCTCTAAAGAGTGGATCTTCAAATGTTTTATTAGCAAATACCTTAACGTGAAGAATATTAATTTAGAGGGGAGGAAATGAAAAAGTTAATGCTAATATGCAGAGTTGGATACTACCACTCTTTTGAAATGAAATTAGAGAAATTACAGAAAACTGTAGTCCTGTCATCACTTATCTTTTTAACTATTAAAGGGAAAGAATACAGAAAATATGGAATCGTGATAATTGACCATCCATTTTAAGCATTCTAAGTTCTCAGACCGCTGCAATCAAATGAAGATATATCAAATCAACCAGATAAGGAATAATGCAAACAGATAGCAATTTTATATCCCACTGCTAAACCAGATACACATCAGATACCAATGCTATCTCTAATCTCAGATTACAAGCTACCTCCTATCATATTCAGTTTGTCCTCAACAAGGGAAGTTTATGTATCTTATTTAACCACATATCGAACAGCTTATATCTTCCAACAACATAAGAAACCTCAGACAAATAGGGAAAGAAGATTATTCTATAACTTTGTATATAATGAGTTTGCATTTACCTTTGGATCACGAAGATAATGAATAATTTCCTCTAGTTCAGCTTTAGCTTCATCAACACCCTTTACATCATTAAATTTTGTACTAGAGTCCATGCTCGGCTGCACCTCCTCATGTAGACCAAGGCCTGGGTAGAATTGTTACAAAGAAAGAAACGTTTCATCAACTCAAATATGAAGGCAAGCAAAAAGTTTCAGACAATGAAGCAACTTATCATATTCTAAGAGACAACAGACCTTTACTAATTCCTCTATCCTCAATCAGTGCTCCAACACCAGAAATCAAAAGAAAGGTAAGAGCAATAGTGCGGAAGGTACGCCACAACTGCTCTTTAAAATGACCAGTTTCTGCTGTCACCATGTGAATAGGGGCATTAGCAGTTCCAAGAATTCCTTCCTTGGTCATCTGGCCAACATTCCTCAATGCTGGGATGCTGCTGATAGTCTCTTCCTCCCTTGCTGATTTAACAATGCCTATATATGTTATCATCCAGGTTTAAGATGGCACCCCATGAGATACTAGGAATGTACTTGTAGAATGGAAAGCATGTCACATGAAAATAAAAACCTTAGAATGGGAAGAAGACATCAAAATTTAGCAGGCAAAACAGCTTAATTCTGGAGGCACAATAGCGATGATGGAAATGCAAAAAGATTGCATATAGATCACTAAATGTAAAATCAGGGAAGGATGAGACTCCACAAAAGACAGTTATAGACTAGTGAGGAGTGGATACAACCAATGTATATAGATTATAAAATGGAATCAGGCATTAGGTTAAAGGTTAATAAATTTCTACATACCATAGAAACACAACCACAATTTTTATGGTCCATAACTTGAGATCAAATCTCTGTTTCAGCTTTAAAAAGTTAATGATTTCCAGAATCATGATAAGCACCTTAAAAGCTTTAGAGTAGGCTTTCATGGCATGAACACTCAGTGTCAACTTCGCAGTTAATGATTCAATTGAGACAAATTTGACAACCAAGGCCTAAAAATATAATATTTAGCATTTAAAGGGCCGCTAATTGAAAATAATATGATTAAAGAACCTTAAAGAGATTTATTGTCAATTATATGCTAATTTCTTGAAAACTTACATTATGCCATGCTAATTGATGATACCATGATATATTTGCTCACAAAAGAATCCCCTAAAAATCTTGTCCCATATGCATGATATACATCAAATCAACCTCAGAAATCAAAGCATGTTCCACAAAGCCTACTATTAGTTATTAACCTAGTATCAACCCTCTGAATTGGTGTAGAATTCATGAACGCATATTTGGGCAAATGAGGGGCCTACAAAGGCAACTGAAACAAACAATTTATAGAAGCACATTCAGAAACCTTGAGGAGTATCATCTCAGTTATTTCCATCACTTATGACACCTTTTGCGAACTGCTATTGAAAGGCTATGCATGTTGCCAACAACAAAGTAAAAGGAATGACAAACTGATATGCACTGTCAAATATCATCACATTTTACAACATACTGTTCTGAAAGTATCAGGTGGCTCCAAGGTAGAGTTGCTACATGCTTCTCCATTATAAAGTAGCAGATAAGTAGCCATAGTAGTTACCAGAGAGTCAGGATTTAGGACAAAGGTCCGAAAATAGGACAGCTGCATAGAGGTCACAGGAAGATCAGGTTTCAGTTTAATGGCAAAAGACTAGATAAGGCTCACAACAGAAACAGGTATGGGCTCAGAGCGGATCTGGTAAAATGGAATGCAATGATCTGACCAAAATAAATGGGAAAAAATTACACATTTAGTGTCACTCAGGGTTCTCAAAAGCAGATATCGTAAGATTTAATGGATAACGTCAGGAAGATAAACTTCCCAATCATGGAAACAAACAACTGTGCCTGATTATAATGTAAGTACCACGTGGATATACAATAATATTAACACACATGTGCCAATTATAAAAAAGTTCATTCCATGCTATGCACTCAAAACTACGTAATAACCTACAGAATGAAACGATGGATGCTTGATAATAATCACAAAACGTAATGTTCCACCAGCGAACACCATTGTCACTCCTTTACATGCCATGCACTTGACAGTGACACTATCATATCATGCAAGCCAAAATCCCTCGCTAACCATAAGGTCATTACACTACAGTACTATAGTACCTCTTTGCAATGTCTTGAACAATGAGCTTTCATCCAGCCTATCAACTTTAACTAATGCTTTAACATACTCTGCAAGCGCTGAAGGGTTAGAATGCAGAGAAGGCTGACTTTCAAACAGTCTAATCACTCTTTCTGGATCACTTCTGTATAGCTCTTTAAGCAGTGCAGCATCATTGGGTCCATCCGCATCCCATGCTCTGCGAGCAAAACTACCAACATAGCTTGACTGAAACCTTTGATGAAAATTTCTAAGTCTGGCTCCTGTAATCAGTAAACATATAAGAAAATCATACTATGAGGAAAAGAGTAATGCATTTTCCAGTACATTAAAGAAAAATTAGCAAATAAAATCAAAATTTTCAAAGGTTGATTTTAATTAGAATAAGCACAATTCAATTTTTACAAGGACTAAGGTTAAAATTACAACAAAAATTTCTTACCAAGAAAATATAGACAAGGCTTCTTTTAACTCAGGTGACTAAAAATTATTCACAGATTATCAGTCAGAAATGTTGCCAGTTACAGATTGTTTCAGACAAAACATACTGGTTTCGAGGAAACAATGTGACTTACAGCTAAATAGTCAATTTTATTTGAAAGATGCATATCCAAATGCATATACAGGTACAAGTTGACCTATGCATCTTCAGAAGAATTGGGAAAAAAAACTTCCAGGCACAAATACAGATTGAACAGGCCTCAATTCATTTTAATTAATCAAAATCACAATTCATTTTAATTATTCAAAATCACAATTCATTTTAATTAATCAAAATCAAAAGTGTTCTTCATATTTATGGAGATATGGATGTTAGTGAGCAATCTTGTAGCTTATGGGCTGTATTAATCATGCCAAGCTACATCCTTAGTATCCAGTCTTCCACAACGTACTTCGTCACCTGCCTAGTTCCCCAAGCTTGCATCATAACCGCAATCAATGTACACCATATCCTATCAACAGAAGACTTGCATATTAGCCTCTGTAACTTCATGGCAGCAGAAAAGTTTTCGACGTTTTTTTATATTCTCATGCATACCATGCTCAACTCAACTCAAGTCAACTCATCAAAGCCTTTTCCCAACTATCATGCATACCATGCTCATGATGGTTATAACATTTACCTTTTTAACTTTGTTCCTTCGAGTTTCAAAGCATTGTTTAGCCATGGGTAAAAATATACTCAACAACTAAAGAATATAAGGATAGTTAAGGAGAAATTACATTTGATCCCCTCAACTTTTCCCGTCTCACATACACCCCCTACACTTTAAAAAGTCTTAATTAGATCTTTCTTAAAGTTGCATTTCATTGCAATGACAACCTCCAGTTGATCTCCCTGATGATGCCGTTGATGGCCATTTCAAATGATAAAATAACCATCTCATCAGCATCTTTTTCTCAGGCCTTCACTGTGCATGCATCGCCAAGAACTCCTGTATCTCACTTCACCTCACTCTTTACTCTTGTTGTCCTCACCTTCGATGCTGTCAGCAGTCCTCGAAGCTGCATTATGAAACGATAGATTTATAGGTGAAGCTCTAGTACTTGGAATTTCTGAAAGCTTGCATTCCTTTCCCTCTGAACTAGCAAAAATTTCAGTATCAATAAGATTGTGGTCTACGGTCACCACCTTCTCACGGCAGCCCAGACAGACACCATCTGCATCAATATCCGCATGTGCCATGGTCCATTTCCACTTGCCCAACCCATTCAACCACACGCCAATCCCCTCCACCATTCTCCATGGCTTGGGCTACCAACTTTGCATCCCATTTTCTTTTCCCCACTCTGGAAGCCAGCTTTAAACCCAGGCCTCAGTTAATTCTTCTGTGGATGGGGAAACCTATCTCACATTAGATCTAAGCTTGTGAAGTAATAGACCTTCTCTATGAGCTACCACACTAGCTCTTAAAAGAAACTCCAGTTCAGGCTCTTCAGTGTGCATCCCAGACTCCAGCATGTGTCTTTCTACCTTGAATGCTTTCTCAATATCACCACTCACTGCAGAAGGCTAACGAAGCAGGTTCATACAGCCGCATCCTAGAAGTCATACCCAATGCCTTCATTTGTTTTACAATTTCAAAAGCCATGTCTCCGCTACCCATCGACATTGCCATTCAGGCACCCAATGCTAAAGCTGCTTAACTTATAGTAACTTTTTACCACCTCAAAAGCCAGGTATTCATTACATATTGACATTGCCATTAAAACTGCTAATGTTAAAGCTGCATCACTCATGAATTTCNGGGCTTGGATCGATCGCAACCATCGGATCGTCGGCGATCGAACCGATCGCACGGTCCGAGATTGGTCGTGGCCGATCGGGATCAGGGCTTGGATCGATCGCAACCGTCGGATCGTCGGCGATCGGACCGATCGCAATGGTCCGAGATCGGTCGTGGCCGATCGGGATCAGTGCTTGGATCGATCGCAACCGTCGGATCATCGCCGATCGGACCGATCGCAATGACTAAGATCGGTCGTGGCCGATCGGGATGAGGGCTTGGATCGATCGCAACCGTCGGATCGTCGGCGATCGACCGATCGCCACGGTCCGAGATCGGTCGTGGCCGATCGGGATCTTGGATCGATCGGATCGTCATCGGCCGATCGCAACGGTCGAGATCGGTCTGGCCGATCAGGATCAGGGCTTGGATCGATCGCAACTCGGATCATCGGCGATCGGACCGATCGCCACGGTCCGAGATCGGTCATGGCCGATCGGGATCAGGGCTTGGATCGATCGCAACCGTCGGATCGTCGGCGATCGGACCGATCGCACGGTCCGAGATCGGTCGTGGCTATCGGGATCAGGGCTTGGATCGATCGCAACCGTCGATCATCGGCGATCGGACCGATCGCCAACGGTCCGAGATCGGTCGTGGCCGATCGGGATCAGGGCTTGGATCGATCGCAACCGTCGGATCGTCGGCGATCGGACCGATCGCCACGGTCCGAGATCAATCGTGGCCGATCGGGATCAGGGCTTGGATCGATCGCAACCATCGATCATCGGCGATCGAACCGATCGCCACGGTCCGAGATCGGTCGTGGCCGATCGGATCAGGGCTTGGATCGATCGCAACCATCGGATCATCGGCGATCGGACCGATCGCCATGGTCCGAGATCGGTCGTGGCCGATCGGGATCAGGGCTTGGATCGATCGCAACCGTTGGATCGTCACCGATCGGACCGATCATAATTATTTTTAGAAAATATAATTTTTATCAAATATAATTATCAAATAAAAATATTGCGATGCATTATCGATGCATTTTCCTAGAAAATAAAAATATTTTTCAGAGAAAATAAGTTTTAATATTGCGACGCATATATTGCATCGCAATGTTTTTTAGAAAAATAAATATTGTAAAAAAATATAAAATAAAACATTGCGATGCAATATATGCATCGCAATTATTTTTAGAAAATATAATTTTTATCAAATATAATTATCAAATGAATATATTGCGATGCATTAGCGACGCATTTTCCCAGAAAATAAAAATAATTTTTTTAGAAAAAACAAGTTTTAATCTTGCGATGCATATATTGCGTCGCAATGAAATTTAAAAATAAAACATTGTGACGCAATATATGCGTCACAATTATTTTCAGAAAATATAATTTTTATCAGTTATAATTATTAAAAAAATATTGCGACGCATTAGCGATGCAATTTCCTAGAAAATAAAAATAATTTCCCAGAGAAAATAAGTTTTAATATTGCGACGCATATATTGCGTCGCAATGTTTCTTAGAAAAATAAATGTAATACAAAAATTTAAAAAAAAACATTGCGATACAATATATGCATCGCAATTATTTTCAGAAAATATAATTTTTATCAAATATAATTATCAGATAAAAATATATGCATGCGATGCATTTTCTCAGAAAATAAAAATAATTTTTTCCGGACATTGGCGCCAAATTAGCAACTCATTAGCGACACAATTAGTTGCGTCGCTAAGTTTTGCATAAAATAAAAAAAAGGCTAAATTAGTGATGGATTAGCGACGTGTTGTTGCATCGCTAATCCATAATAAATTTAAAAAAATAGGGAGTGATTAGCGATGCAAATTTGCATCGCTAATCACTACTATATAAGCTGGGTCGGGCCCGCCCCCCGCTTCTCTTCTTCTTCCTCTTCTTACCCTAACCGCCGCCGTCCCCTCCTCCGGCTCCCTCCGCCCTCTCCCCCGGCGCTACGAACCACCGGCAGTAGCTCCCCCCACTCCGGCGGCGTCACCTCTCTACCGAGGTAAGCCCCCCTCCCCCTCATTTTTAAAAAAAAATCGTTGCCGGCCACGGCCGCTGCCACGGCCGCTGCTATGGCCGGCCGTGGCCTGGCCACGGTGGCCAGGCCAACAAAAAAAAATTTAACAGGGGGGTTTTCCCCACCCCCCTTCGTTGCCGGCCACGGCCTTCTTCTCCGGGCACGGCCTGGCCGTGGCCATCTTCTCCGGCACGGCCGCTGCCGTGGCTGGCCGTGGCCTGGCCACGGTGGCCAGGCCAACAAAAAAAATTTAACAGGGGGGGTTCCCCCCCCCCCCTTCGTTGCCGGCCACGGCCACGGCCGTGGCCTTCTTCTCCGGGCACGGCCTCGGCCATGGCCAGGCCAACAAAAAAAATTTAACAGTCGTATTAAGAGATTTCATCATCAGCCGAGTGCCCTGCATTTCAAGAGGATGAGATGAAATGCATGCAATTGAGGACGACAAGGGCTCCTAAAACATCACTTAGTGATCCAAATGGCAATGTCCAAGAAATAGCGGATGCAAATGTTCGGTTTCCTTCCGATGATAATGAAACTGAAAGTTCGATACGGCATCGGATGTTGAACCAAGATTTCATGATAATTAAACCGGCTAACATATTTTAAAAAATATTTTTATATATGTTATATTTTTACATATTCAATCATTAATCGTAATTACATTCATGAATCTTTAGTATTTTCAGTATGATGGGCCGAGGTAGATCTACCGACGATGGACGGAGTGAGCAGGGACGTAGCCCTACCGCATCAGATCACACGAGCTTTGGAGATGGAGAGTTTCGATCTCCACACATCGCACAGCCTCCGATCTCTCCAGCAGTCGGAGGTGATCCTGCATTGGTATTATCATCCAGCCGATCGGCACAGACCTCTGAGAGTTCTTCCACCGTCGGCCGCACCGTACTTCGACTGGATGCTCATGGTCTGTAAGTATATACTAATTAAAAATATATGTTTATATTTTTAAGTCAATTACTTATAAACATGCATTTTTTTAATAGATTTATTGAGCAGCATCATGTATCGAGCCACATCAGCTCCATATTTTCAGAGGCGTGCGGATCCAGTGGCTACGATTGGCGCCATGTATCTGCAGCCACAGGGAGTTTTATTTTTCAGAGTTTCAGGTAAACTTATTAAATACAATTATCACTGATATAAAATTTCTTAATCTTAATAAATTCTGAAACTAACTGTTTATTTTAATGCAAAAAAAGTTTACGTGGGACCCTGCCAGCCATGATGCCATTAGGGCAGCATGGGAAGCTCTTACGGGACCGATACTCCGACATGCTTCATCGTTGGAGGTCATCGGGTCACCGTCCTGCGCATGTGCCAGAGGGTATTTGGCACGAGTGGCAGCAGGTCTGGCAGTCCGATGGCTGGCGCAGGAGGTCCGCATCAGCCAGCACGAACCGCCGATCCGAGAGGGGCGGTCCTGGCACGGGTCTCTCCCGCCACACTTCGGGCTCCATTTCGATTCAGGAGCACAGACGCCGTATGGTAAGAAAACATAAATAATTTAATTACTAATTTAGTTATTTACAAATACTTACTTTAATATCAATTTTTCTGTTGTTATAGTCTGAGCAGGAGGGCGGAGATCCTGGTGAGTTTCGTCTATTCAGGGCGACACACACCAGGAGGGACGGTTCCTGGGTCGATACACGATCACGGGAGGTTGCGGTAAGAAATTAGCTTTATGTTGTATCTTTTTAATTTCTAAAATTTTATTTAGAGAAATTTATTGATTCATTTATTGTTGATTTTATAATTCAAAGACACGAGTCGAGGAGCTTCACTCCAGGCATCGCAGGTCGAATCTACTGATGGGGGACGCCCGTCGAACTCTCAGCAGAGGAGAGTCGACGTGTTATTTTGGAGGCTGTTGGTGCCCAGCCGCGAGACCGCAGGGTCTATGGTCTGGGCACTAGAGCTTCTGCATATTTTCCCCATCAGGCCTCCAGCTCGCGATATTCTGGTGATATTCCTGCCGAGCGTTTAGATGACATTCGGAGATCTATCACGGAGGAGGTTCGTCAGGATGTTCGATAGGACGTTCGGCAGGAGGTTCGACAGGAGTTTGAGCACGAGTTCGAGCAGCGTACGGAAGGCCTTCAGCAGGAGCTTGCAGACGTGCGAGAGCAGATGCATCAGTTGCAGGATATGGTTAGCCGCATGTCGCAGGGTTTCCAGCCTCCACGTGATCGTGTCGATTCTTGATGTATTTTTTTCTTTTACTTTTTATATTTTGTACATGAAAACTTCAAAATTTTAATATATTAATTATTTTTGGAAATTGAATGATGAATGTTTGGATCAATATGAGTTATGAATGTTTCGATCAATATTTAAATGCAATGAAATTGTATTAACCGTTTTAATTTTTAATATTTTATTTTTTTAAAAAAAATTAATTAGCGATGCATTAGCGATTGAAATTGCATCGCTAATATTTTTAAAATATTATTATTAAATATTGTGACACAATGACCTGGCGTCGCAATATTTTAAAAAAGATTAAATTAGCAACGCATTAGCGACTCAAATTGCATCGCTAATATATCTAAAATATTATTATAATATTTTAAAAAAATTAATTAGCGATGCATTAGCGACTCAAATTGCATCGCTAATATATCTAAAATATTATTATTAAATATTACGATGCAACTAAATGCGTCGCAATATTGCGACGCAATTGAATGCATCGCAATATTTAATAATATTAAAATATTAAAAATTAGTTTTAAAATTAGCGATGCATTTAGGATGCGTCGCAATATTGCGACGCATTTGTGCGTCGCAGAGAGTCGCTGTTAAGCGATGCAATTGCGACAAATTGAGATTGCGATGATGATCTCAGCGACGCCGTCATTGCATCGCTAATGCGTCGTAATAGCATGTTTAGCGACGCATTTGGGCGTCGCTATATTTTTTTTCTCTTGTAGTGTTAGATTATGGAAGCCTATTAGTGGATAATTCTTACTAAATTTGCCATGGTTACCATAATCTTTTCTTCTCCATAATTGGGTCAATTGATTGAACATCTACTTTAATACTAATTGAAAGCCCAAAGATAGCCCAAGAGGGGGTGAATTAGGTTTAAGAAATTAAAACTAGTACTAATGTGTCAAGTATATCCAATTGAAAACTAAACAAAAATTTTACAGTAAGACTAAGTAAATGCAATTGCAAGTAGTTAAAAGAGGAACAAAATAAATGTTGCAAGAAATTTTATAGTAATTTAAAGGAAAAGACTTTGTACACCACATCCGGTGCAGAAAGTCCTACATGGACTGCACCGCCCTCTTTATTGGTCCACATGCATACGACACCCATTAAAAATATTAAGACAGCTTTACGACATTCCGATAGAAAAAATTATGACACCTCAGTTTTAAACTTACGACACCGTAGTTATAAAATTAAGACACCATTCAAAAAGCAAAAAAAATTACGATACCCTAGTTTTAAACTTACGACACTGTAGTTATAAAATTAAGACATCCGTTCAGAAAACGTGTCTGTATACAAATTTCAAAAAAAAAAAAAAACTAAACCAGTATTAATACGTCAAAAGTTAAGATGACACCCCAGTTTTAAACTTACGACACCGTAGTTATAAAATTAAGACATCTGTTTAGAAAGCAAAAAAAACTTACGACACCAGTTTTAAACTTATGATACCGTAGTTATAAAATTGCGACACCCATTGAGAAAACGTGTCTGTACACAAATTTTAAAAAAAGCTGAACGAGTATTAATGTACGTCAGACACTTTTTTTTAGTTATATATAATGATTTTTTTATTATATCCATATATATGATTGTAATAATATTTTAAATATACTACAATTTGTTTTGAGTTCATGAAATCAAAGGAGGATGAAGAACAGTTGCAAACAGAAAAGACAACACTTTCTGTGCCAGAAATATTTCAAACATCTATGTCAAGTTGAGCATCTGATCCAATTAACATGCAGTCAATCTACACATCATTAATACATGCGAGCCAAATTAAATCATAGATTAGAAATTGTAATTATCCAAGTTCCCATGGTCTGGTAGAGACATAAGCATTGTTATTTGAAGCATCTTTGCAGGGCCCAAATCAGCAACCTGAAAGGAGTCCCCAGCTTTTTAACCCAATTTTTTTAGCTAAAAAAACAAGAGAGAGAACAAGTTGGAGGTGTTGCCAATTAACAGAAGGCTGAATGGTAAAACTTGACTTATGTTCTTAAGTTACAAGTAGATCGGGTCAGAGCCTAACAACTCCCACGGGTAATCTTCCTCCAGTTCCCTTCAAAAGAAAAAAAGAAAAAAAAAACTAAGTTGTAATAAAAGTCCGCATTACCATGCTTAGAATATTGTATGGAAGTGTTACCATGCTTAGAATTTAATTTTTTTAATATTTTTTCCTGCAAGACATGTGTTAAAATTTTATATGATAAAAAATTATATGTTCAAAATTTAGTATATTAGCAGAAAATTATTTGAAATATTATTATACTTAGCAGAAAATTTAGGCATTTTTGATATGTGATAGGATTTTGTAAAATTTTTATAAATATTTTTTATCAAAAATTGAATCAAGTAAACAAGAATGTTACTATATGTTACTTATGTGCTTGTTGAATTTCTTATGAGATTTAATTCATGTTGTAATTTGCTTTCATATCATTTATATGAAACTTGAATATTAAGTTACATAAACTTGTAGGACACTTAGGTAAAGTTTAAGTTATTTAACATGAATAAGTTATGACAAATTTAACCATAAGCTATAAACCCTCAATCAACTATGATTTATAACATATTGTCTCTACCTTTCTAAGGCTTGTTTAAAGAGTTATAATATCGAGACTTATCTTTATAGAGAATATATGTGGCGATATGTTCTGACCCATCTTCGTAGGGTTTAATGCAACGACCTATTTTGACCCCACCATAAGGTTTATATGTAGCTATGGTTACGACTGTAGAATTGTTATCACAGTTTTAGAATTAAACATTTAAGTTTTAAATTTATTATTGTTATTGTCAATGGCATGCAAGAATTACTACAGAAATTATTTGAAATGATATTATTTAAGTATTTACATCTTATGCATGTAATTAAAACTGTTTTGTGGTGCTTGTTCCCTCTAAGCATAACTAAGGATTACTTACTACACATTAGCTCATTAAATTATATGATTGTTTTTATTTTAGAGATCAAGATATAACAAAAGATAAACAGAAGCTATCTAAGAGTTAATTTTATTTTATTATAGGATAGTTAATGTTTTATGTAGTAGTTCCCTATGTTGACATTGTAGACATATATGGACATTATTTGGATATTAATATTATGCTTAATTTTGATTTATTAATTAAAAATTTGTTTATTTCAATTTATTATGTGTAGTGACTCTGAGAAGGTGCGTTGCATGCTAGGAATTAATTTTTTAAGTGCGTGGTGGTTTGTCATGTCTTGTATCTATATCCATAATCGGTTTGAGGTATGGCAACCTATTAGTGGCTCAGATCTCACACCTATGGTGCCCACATATTTGTCCATCATAGCCACCGCATTGCCATATCTAATAGCTATTAGTATGATGTTAGATACTTGTTGTTAATAAAACTCTAGATTGGGCGAACGAGCACCAAAAGAGCACTAGAATGCATACCATGTATCAGCACCAAATATCATTGTATTAATCTAGTTTGGGTCTGCTACCGATTTTGTAAACCTTGACCTATACAACAAAAAGAAACAAATCATGGTAATCAAATTTCATTGCACATCAAATAATTCCAAGCCATTAAAGCCTACTCAAACTTGGAATGCAATGAATCAATTTGATCTAATCAAAGCGCTGACAACATGGAGTACTCAACTAGATGGAATTCTGTCCTTCCATTACATATAAATGTTTGAAATAAGTCGAATAATAAGCTATCCTTATAAGGCTAACACAAGCCAAATTGACCGACACCATCTCAACTTTAGTAGTTATTAAGGCTTGCAAATGGATCGAATAGACCCATGATCCAACCTAATATCAACTCAATTAGACCTGATCAATGTATATTTAGAGAGTCGTGGGCTAGGTCAAGTTTGAAAATTGGACTCGGTTGAAATTTTAAATCATATCAGATCAAAAATAAAAAATGCAAATCTTTTAATCTAACAAATATGCAAATCTTGTTTCCTTCACTTTAATTATCTTAATAAATTTATTGAATAACTCTAACTTAAATCAATTCTTTTTTTAATCTTAATAACTAGATCTTCTTCAATCTTTTTTCTCTAATTATATCTAAATATTTATATTTTATTATTATTTTAATAGATTCTTATTTATAATGTCTCTTAGTATGAATAAAGATTTTAAGTATCATAATTTATAAACTTAAGGATAATCATTTATTTGGGTAGAACTAAATATTTTGAATAAAAATTTAAGTTTAAGTTAATTTTTTAGTTTTATTTAACTTTTTAATTAATTTATATTTGATTATTAATTATTAGATTTTTAACTATAAATATTAGTTAAATGCTTGCCTTAAATATTATATTTTTGGGTTAAATTTAATAGACTTTAATGAGTCATTGAATATAAAATTTTTTATATACTTCATTCAATCCAATTAATAAATAAATAAAAATTAAAAATAAAATTAGATTGAATCTACTAGATAAGACCTGATCTCATCCGTTCTATTTGCAGCCCTTGCAGTTGTTAAAAGATCAGAAAAAAGCTATTCACTAACATTTGTTCGATGACTTGCGCGCTAACTTTAATTGATCACTTTAATTTTATATTCCATATGACGACAAACATTTGGTAACTTATTCTGTGATCCCCGAGATTGCGTTCTCCAAATACGACCGTCCAGGTCAAGAGGCAAAGTTAATTAAAAGCAACATGTAAAAAAAAAAAAAATATATGAGCAATGTTTTGAAAACCGAACCGAATCAACTGATCCAATCGATCCAATTAGAAATCGATCATTAGTCTGACCCAATATTATAATTAAAGTTGACATTTATATGATCCAATAAAAATTAAAAAACCCATTGAATCAACTGATTCCAATCGGTCAATCCGATTTTTAGATTTTTTTAATTTTTCATTTGAATTATATTTATATTTTATTATTTTATACTATTAAATTAATATTTAATTATAAAATTATTTGATCCGATCAAATTAATTCATTCGATCCAATCAATTGATCCGTAATTCAAATATTAAGCTAATTCGTTGTCCAACTTAGTTTTCAAAAACATTGACGATGAGAGCGATTAGTTTTGCTATGAGACGTCATGAAAAGGGGCATTCATTTTCATTGCGGACATCTGAGAAAGGGAACCATTCACGTGATGCACGGCAATTTTGAGAAAGGAATTTCTGAGAAAGGGACCCATTCACGTGATGCACGGCAATTTCTGAGAAAGGGACCCATTCACGTGCATCGAAAGGGAGCCATTCACGTGATGCACGATAATTTCATATCCCAAGGCCGCAGGCCTAGTGTCATAACTTGATCATAGCCGTCCGCTCCCTCCAAATCAAACCAAGGCTTAGGTGTTATCTTTTCATGTTATTATAGAATTTCAAAAATATAATTAGGTTAGTGTTGATAGTTAAAAGCGAGTCTGATTCTATAGGTCTTGATGCGGATAAGTCACTTATGATGAACGTCGGGTGAGCTAAGATCTACTGTGGAAGATCGGCTTCACGTCGGCATAAAAGATCGGCTCCGCGTCGGCATGGAAGACCGGCTTGTCGGCACACTAAAGACGGTTCCGTACCGGCAGTTAAAGACCGGCTCCGCATCGGCATAAAAGATCGGCTCCGCGTTGGCACCAAAGATCGGTTCCGCACCGGCAATTAAAGACCGGCTCCGCATCCGGCAACAAAGACCGGCTCTCCGTGTCGGACCTAAAGACCGGCTCCCCGCATCGGCACTAAATACTAGCTTCTTCGTCGGTAGTTCGTGACAATGTTTTGGTGAACAATCGCATTTCGCGTAACCTATCTGACGAGGCACCAATGGTTGGTGATTCACGACAGCTTACACAACTAGAGCTGATTATAACCAAAGGCACGCAATGAGGGTTAAAACGTTCATTGATGGCTAAAAGTTACAAAATTGCCGACCTGAGTCGGGCTTAGAACAATACAAAAAAAAAAAACTACTAAGGGTTATTTGGGGCCGGGTCATCATCTTCAGGAACATCATCTGGCTTCAGCCCTTCAATGTCCTCCAGGTCGTAGAGTTCTTGGATTTTTTCCTTGCAGTCTTGGAAGCCGGCATTATAAGCAAACGCCGCCGATTCGGCTAGCTCCTTATCAAAGGCTTTAGACTTTCTGAAATCCTCTACGGCCTCTGCAGCTCTTTTCTCCGCCTCAAGGGCTCTCTGCTCGGACTCGACGGCCTCCCTCTTGGCCTCAGTCACCGCCGCCTCCAAGTCGACAATCTTGGCGTCGGACTGGCGGGCGCCTCTTTGGCTGCGTCTATTTCAATGGAGGGGAATCCAATCGAGTCTTCAAGATGCACATTTCTGATTCCGCCACCTTCAGCCTCTCCTCGGCCATCCTTTGCTTTTCCTCGGCCGCCTGAGCGTTATCCAGCTCATTGGCTGCACGACGCTGGGCAACTTCCAGCGCGTACTCGGCCTTCTCGGCTCTCAGCGGATGGTTTCGACTCGCCCTTTAGGGTGGCCCGGGTATCCTCCAAAGCCATTTCTGCCTTTTCTGCCCTGGCTTGGAGTGATAACATCTCCTCCTGCGACTGGTCGAGAGCAGCATCACTCAGGGTCCAAAGTTCCCTCATGGCGATCAGAGAGTTCAGTGCCTAAAGGGAATGTCAATATTAAAAAGCAAAATAAAACAAACGAAACAAAGAGGAAAAACGATAATGGAGCAGAGGCTCACCCAGAGATGTGCCACAGACGCCTCGCGGAAGAAGGTGGCTCTCCCTTGATGCGGAGAAACTCTTGCACCTCCACCACAGATGCTTCATCTAAGGCCCGCTCGGCCCAGCGGCTGTGGTTCGCCAACAGTGATTGGAAGGAAGGGTCGACGCCCTCCTTTCCCTTGGCACGGGGTCCACGGAGGCGGATTCCGCCTCTGACTCTGCTGCCTCCGCCCCTTGACTGGTGGAGGCGCTTCGGTTGTTGCCCCTACGGGGGGCAGGATAGCTGCGGGAGTTGGCCCTATTGCTGCAGGGACTTGCTCCGTCTCCACGGCTTCGGGCAGGGGTGACGGCGCTTTTGCGACCTGCTCAGGAGAAGGATCGAGCAGGATGACAGGAGGAGCTGGAACTGAAGATCTCCCTTCTATTTGGCTCCGCCCGACTTCTTCGCCAGCCTCGGCCCTTACCGTATCTATCTTGGCGGGCTCGTCGGCTTGGGCTCTGGCCGCCTCGCACACGTGCGGGGATTCTACAATTTTGGCCCTTTTAGCATCGGCCTCCCCAGCGTCGGCCCTTCTAGGGTCGGCCTTCTTCAAAATCTTAGCGCGCAGGGGCTTCACAACTCTAGCCCCTCCAGCGTCGACCCTCCCCGCATCGGCCCTCCCCGCTCGGTCCTCCTTGGGATTTTGGCAACGGCCCTTCTCTCGGCAAGGGACTCATTCCCCGTAGCCTTCCTCTTCCTAGTGGCCGCCTGCCTGAGCTCGCGAAGCGATGGCGCCATCCCTATAAAGGCGGAAGATGAATTAAAAAAAAAAAAAGGAGAAGGGAGAAAAAAAAAAGAAGGTGAGTAATCAAGTGCTCACCACTCGAAGGAATTAAGCCGGCGAGACGAAGGTTTTCATCGGCTAGAAGCTTATTGCACCGAGGGACATCGGCAGTCAGAAGCTGCCCGAATGCCATTCGATCTCTTGGAAGGATGGAGGAATCCCTATTGGCATCAATGTTGGGTGTCCCCCAGCTTCCGCGCACCCGTCGATATCAGCAAAAAAGAACTTATCCTTCCACCCTTTGACGGAGGTGAAAAGGTACAACTTAAGGATCCTATTTTTTTTCACTTCAATTATCTTCATAAATTCATTAAATAAACTCTAGTTTAAACCAATTCTTCTTTTTAATCTTAATAACTAGATATCCTCTAATCTTTTTCTTTAATTATATCTAAATATTTATGTTTTATTATTTATTTTAAGAATTTTTATTTATAATATCTCTAAGTATATGAATAAAGATTTTAATATCATAATTTACAAGCTTAAGGATAATCATTTACTCAGATAGAACTAAGATTTTTTGAATAAAAATTTAAGTTTAAATTTAATTTTAAGTTGATTCTTTTAATTATATTTAAATTTTTTAATAGATATATATATTTAATTATTAATTACTAAATTTTAACTATAAAATAATAGTTAAATACTTGTCTTCAATAGTATATTTTGGATTAAATCTGAATAGATTTCAATGGCTCAGTAGATTTCAAATTTCTTTCAATCCAACCAATAAGTAGATTGAATTTAGATTTAAAATCAAAATCTAAATAAAAAAAATGAATTGGACATAAAAAAAATTCAGAAGCAGCTATTCACTAACATTTATTCGGCGACTTACTCGCTAACTTTAATTGATCACTTCAATTTTATATTCCGCATGACTGGAAACTTTCAATAGCCTATTCCACGATCCCCGAGAATGCGTTCTCCGAAGACGACCGTTCAGGTCAAGAGGATAAGTTAATTAAAGGCAACTTGTAAAAAAAAAAAAAAAGTCTTGGTGAGAGCGATTAGTTTTGCCGTGAGATGTCCTGGAAAGGGGCATCCATTTTCATTGCGGACATCTAACAAAGGTGTCATCTTTTCATGATATTGTAAAATTTCTAACAAATAATTGGGTTAGGGTTGATAGTTAAAAGCAAGTCTGATTCAATAGGTCTAAATTTCATCTCCCTTCGTGCCTTCATGGCAAAGGAAATAAAAAAGAATGGCGTCAGTGCCGATTCCTTGGAAAAAAAAAAAAGGTCATGCACGGGTCATTTGCTCAGACCTGTGTATCAATAACAATGTGTCAAGGCTCGGTCATGCTCGGTTTCTTGAAGTGTTACCATGCCTAGAATTTATTTATTTTAATATTTATTCATGCAAGATATATGTTAAAATTTTATATGATAAAAATTTAAATATTCAATATTTAGTATAACCGCTAGTTTTATAAAAATTATTTGAAATATTATTATACTCAGCAAAAAATTTAGGAATTTTTGATAGGTGATAGGATTTTTTTTTAAAAAAATATCATAAATATTATTATCAAAAATTGAATCTAGTAAGCATGAATGTTGCTATATGTTACTTATGTGCCTGTTGAATTTATATGAGATATTAATTCATGTTCTAATTTAATTTATATTCATTTACATATATGAAACTTAAATATTAAGCTACGTAAACTTGTATGATGCTTAGGTAAAGTTTTAGTTATTTAACATGGAAAAAGTTATGACAAATTTAACCATAAGCTATAAACTCTCAATCAACTATGATTCATAACATATTATCTCTACCTTTCAAGGCTTATACAAAGACTTATGATATCGAGACCTATCTTCATAGAGGATATATCAGCGATATATTTGACCCATCTCCATAAGGTTAAATACGATGACCTATTTTGACCCATCATAAGGTTTATATGTAGCTATTGTTATGACCGTAGAATTGTTATCATAATTTTAGAATTAAAGATTTAAGTTTTAAATTTATTATTGTTGTTGTAAATGGCATGCGAGAATTACTATAGAAATTATTTATAATAATATTATTTAAGTACCTGTATCTTAAGCATGACTAAGGATTACTTTCATTAAGTTTATGATTGTTTTTTTTCAGAGATCAAGATATAACAAAAGTTAGGTAGAAGCTGGCTAAGAACTGATTTCATTTTATTATAGGATTTTATTGCTTTATGTAGTAGTTCCCTATGTTGACATTGTAGACATGGGCATTATTTGGATATTAATATTATGCTTAATTTTGATTTGTTAATTGAAAATTTATTTATTTCAATTATTATATGTAATAACTCTAAGAAGGTGCCTTGCATGTTAGGATTAAATTTTCCAACTGTACGGTGAATTGTCATGTCTTATATCTATATCCACAACCGATTTGAGGCATGACAATCCATTGGTGGCTCAAATTTCACACCTATGGTGCCCACAGGTTTGTCCACCATATCCACCAACATCACCATATCGGTAGCCATTAATAAAACTTTAGATTAGGAGAATGAGCACCAAACTAGAATGTATACTATGTATTAGTATGATATAATATTGTACTGTATTGTATTAATCTAGTTTGGGTCCGATACCAATTTTGTAAACCTTGACCTATGATACAACAAAAAGAAACAAATCATAGCAACTAAATTTCATTGCACATCAAATAATTCCAAGCAATTAAAGCCTACTCAACTTGGAATGCAATGAATCAATTTGATCTAATCAAAGCACTGACAACATGGAGTATTCAACTAGATGGAATCCTGTCCATCCATTGTATATGAATGTTTGAAATGAGTTGAATCATAAGCTATCCTCATAAGGCTAATGCATGCCAAATTCACTAACACCCTCTCAACTTTGGTAGTTATTAAGGCTTGCAAATGGATCAAATAGACCCATGATCCAACGTGATCTCAACTCAATTAGACCCGATCCAATTTATATTTAGAGAGCCATGGGTTAGGTCAAGTTTGAAAATTGATCTCGATCTAAATTTTAAATTAGATCGGGTCAAAAAAAATGTAAATCTTTAATCTTAACAAACATGCAAATCTTGCTTTCCTTCACTTCAATTATCTTCATAAATTTATTGAATAAATTATAATTTAAATCAATTCTTCTTTTAATTTTAACAACTAGATCTCCTTCAATCTTTTTTTTAATTATATTTAAATATTTATTTTTTATTATTTATTTTAATGAATTTTTATTTATAATATTTTTAGTATATGAATAAAGATTTTAACATAATTTATAAACTTAAGAATAATTATTTATTTGGATAGAACTAAAATTTTTGAATAAAATTTAAGTTTAAATTAAATTTTTTAATTTTTTTTATCAATCTATATTTGATTATTAATTATTAAATTTTAATTATAAAATAATAGTTAAATACTTATCTCAAATATTATATTTTTGGATTAAATCTGAATAGACTTCAATGATTCATTGAATTTAAATTTTTTATATACTTGATTCAATTTAAAAAATAAATAAATAAAATTAAAATACAAAATTAGATTGAATCAGAATTAGATATGACCTGAATGATTTGTAGCCCTTGCAGTTGTTAAAAAATTAGAAAAAAGCTATCCACTAACATTTGTTCGGACTTGCGCACTAACTTTAATTGATCGCTTCAATTTAATATCCTGTGTGACTGAAAACTTTCAGTAACTTATTCGCGATCCCCGAAAGAATGCGTTCTCCGAAGACCACCATCCAGGTCAAGAGGCTAAGTTAATTAAAGGCAACTTGTGAAAAAAAAAAAGTTATTTTGCTGTGAGACGTCATGGAAAGGGGCATCCATTTTCATTGCAGACATCCAAGTAAAGGGACCCATTAATGTGATGCAAGGCAATTTCATCTCCCAAGGCTGCAGGCCTAGTGTCATAACTCGATCATAGCCGTCCGCTCCCTCCAAATCAAACCAAAGCATAGGTGTTATATTTTCATGATATTATAAAATTTTTAACAAATAATTAGGTTAGTGTTGATGGTTAAAAGAAAGTCTGATTCAATAGGTCTAAATTTCATATCCCTTCGTGCCTTCATGGCAAAGGAAATAAAAAAGAATGGCATCGGTTCCTTGGAAAAAAAGGTGGTCATGCTTGGGTCATTTGCTCACACCTGCGCATCACAATATCAAAATACATAATAAGTGGTTTATAGAGGATGAGATCTTCATTACGTTAAGGCACAGGGAAGCTGCTGGCTAGGTGTTGCATCTTTAGTATATATGTTAAGTGACATGGTACATGTAGCCAATTATACACTGTTTAAAATGCTCAATTATGGGATATCTGTGCTGTATTATGAATATGGCAATGCATGAGAAACTATGGAGATTGATATTGAGTCTTGACTACTGCTACATGTGAGTACAATGAATTTGCTATATGCTATGCTATAGGAATTTTCTTTTAGTAGTTTGAAGAATTTGCATATCATAATGGGGTACATTTGGATGTAGATAACAAAGATGTACAGTGACACTGAAGGCACTAAATAGAAACAATGAGATAGCTAAACTTAGAGTTGTAAAGAGTATAGTAAATGCTAATTTTTTGTTATATAATAATATTTTTTTAATTTAAGAATATATATATATATATAAAGAGAGAGAAAGAGAGAGTGCATGCTTGATTTGGTTATACTCAATCGGATCTCCACTTAGATTCGGTCAGATCTAAATTTGGATAATGAAAGTATTATATCAATTTGAGTCATTAGATGTGATTTACTCTCTTTAAAATACATTTAAATAAAAAAATGCATTAAGTGACTACAAATTTGGCTAATCTAATTAATAAAAATAATATTTTTTATTGACTTGATATATATTTTGAGAGTTTTTGAATCATATAATCTTTGATGTATAAGCATTTTAGAGATAGTGGATTCCATTGAACAGTCTAAATCATTGATTTAGGATCCCTATAATCTAAATTTAGACTAGGCTAGTTGTGAGTTGAAATCATATTATTAATTCTTTATAACATGCAATTATCAGTATCTATATAAAATTTCTTCACGATTACCGATTACTATTCTTCCTATATAGCGCAACCAATTGAGTTAACTGAAAGCAGCATTATTGTATTTTATTCATAATAATATATTTGTATAAATTTAAAATAAAATTCTTGTATTGACCCTACCATAGACTACTTAACCTAATTGCTAGCACATGGAATACATGTTTGAACTCCCTCTCTATTTTCCTAATTGTTAAGATAGAAAAAAAAATCAAAGAATAAACTATTCACTAGCACCTTAGCTTTCAAGTAAGTACCAAATGATAATAAAGAGAGAAAAAAAGGAG